>JAMKCH010004794.1:0-48416 GCA_023653785.1 Ophioderma brevispina | reverse complement strand
TCGTTGGGAACTATTCAATTTTTCACGTCCACGGAATGATATCAACATCTGTTGTTACTTTATTTTTGTGCTGGATGTTTGAAGTTACGAAAAATGATTTTTCTCACGCGGCTGTTTATTCCATTTTTAACCGTATTCTAACCATAAGCGTGTCATTCTCAGTCACGCACAGTGGGCGAGAGATAACCTTCAATTTTTACAACAACAGTAAAGACACTGTGCCCTGGAAATTCCAGTTTTAGGCCAGTCCCGACATCATCCTTCCATTATAATTCTCCATAATAAATAACCGAACTTGAAAATTGTTAAAATTGCACAAAAGGTAGGTTGTAAATTGTTATTTCAGTTTCGTTAAGCTCCCGGGTCAAAAGCATATGCGGCCTTGGTGTGTACTGTGTTTGGATGGCCAGGAAATAGTCCCCCCACGGTAATGGCGGCGCACCCGTAGGGAGGTGTCCTTTCGAAGGCTCCCCGTCGATTCGTAGTAAGATCTGTAGCATGACAAAAAGTCCCTTGTGAATGCGTACTGGTGGTATATGTCTCTGTTCAGTTTATGTATCTTTTTGTTACTATTCACCTCATTTGACAACCACGCAAAGATTGGGGTATTGGAAAAATTTGCATTGTGGGAATAACACTATACCTGCCTCTTGTTATGGATTAATAGGATGGAACAACTTATATTATGATTTCAGATACAAATGGGAAAAATCCTTAAAAAACAATTCCAAACTCATTTAACAATCTGCTAATTTGCTAAGTCAATAAAAGTTGGACATAATTCTGTTTGATAATTACAGTTAAAACTTTTAACATTGGTATAAAACATCTTTTATCAACTAGTCCAATCTATGAAAGTTAATTTCAACATAATTATATACCGTTACAATATCAATAGATTTATACTTCAATGCTATAAAACTACTGGCCCATAATTGTCATAAAAGTTTTGTTTTTGAATCAGACACAGCATAAGAATTGTGGTGTAATACTGAAGATTATGATCTAACATTTTAAAGCTTTATTCCTAATTGGTTACTGAAATGCTTTGTCAGGTAATTAACCAATTAAAAAACACTGTATTTAATTTCTTCAATTTAGCTCTCAAAACAATGATAGTCTAGGCCATTGGAAAAAAAAGATATATTTTACCCTAGAAATAACCTACGCAAAACAGATAGGGACTTTACTACGAGGTTAAAGACATCCCGGTAAATGTAGGCTAACTTTTAAGTTTTCCATCACTTTAATCAACAAATGCCATCTATTACATGAATAATCGCGACTCGTATGCATTGATATAAAACCACAATGCCATACCGTTCCCACGGGTGCATGCCATGGGAACATGCATACGGCATGCATTTTCTTGTGTTAAACGCCATTTTCATCATCTGCGAATTAATGTCGCCGGCAACATTACTTATAAAATCGTCTGTTTTTACCCATAAAACACTGATTTGGTCTTAACCATTTCAGGTGAGGGCTAATGTAATATAAAAGTTTTACAACCATGCTAACATATTGATTTTAAAAAATCTTAAAGGGATTTTTTGGGTATGAATCTATCGGCACTATATAATGAAATATCCTAAATATGATTGTACCAGGTGGTTTGGCATGGCATTGGATATTCCTTGTGAAGAAAACACCATTTTCAACACTAAACTTTCGAGCAGTGACGATTTAAGGAAACCGCCACGTTTATTATTAACGCTATACGTTTTTGCCCACAAGCCATGTTTAGGCTTTCACACCAATTGAAAGCAGATCAGTGGTTAGTCAAGTTCTGGCCTGTATGAAAGACTATCGCATTTACTTTTAACATTGAAATTAAAAACACAGCTTTAATTTAACGTTTTCCTTTAAAATATATAATTTTATAAAAAATGGCATACATTTGTGCCTAATTTTTTATAAATGAGCCTGGGATTCTTGAGAAATATAGTTTTTAAAATAAAATTAGGAAACTCTACATCATACAAAGAAGCGCTACTCGGTACATTAAAAAGTATGTAGATTGCTGAACCACGCATTAGTGGGTTTCGAACACTGATCTCTATACAATAGATTGGAAACCTGGGCTTCATAATTGAAGCACTGATGGCCATATTGGTCATCCAAAAGAGCCCAAGCAGGTGGTTTAAGAGCCAGTCATTTATACAAAATTGTTCTCATTGAAATGTGGATAAGCGACATAACAGACTACAGAATCAAGCCAATTCAGTGAGCTCATTGTATTTGCGCGTATGGGATGGCATGTCTCTAAAACGTCCACCCGGTATACAACTTCTGTTAAACAGGTGTCTCTGGAATGGTATTGTGTTCGGTAGACCAAGATGCCTGCCCGTTGCTCCATTCATCTAATATACAATTACTGTTGTGTAGCCAATCCATTGTATAGAGATCAGTGGTTACAGTGCAACTGCGATAAAACTATAAATATTACGCGACCCCCTTTTTAAATGTTCACGTTTTCATGGATTGTTAGTGTTTAGGCCAACTAAAACCTTTGTTAATCACAAAATGATATCTAAAACACCCATCTTAACATTTTTCTCAAATCACTGAGGTTTTAAAGAGTGTAGTTTTTTTGCAATAAAAAATTCTAAATGAACTTCGCTCCTATCTTTTGTGTGCTCAACGAAGTTCACAAGGATGAGGCTTGTGGCAAACTTGCACATGATATATGCGCGTATGGGATATATTTTCACTGGCTTCTGTTGCGGTATTGCATGCGGCATTGTAAATATACCACAGGGAATAAATATGGTAGCTTCCATGATTGCTGTACAGTTGTGTACATTTGTCGGAATAAATCTGGATTTTTTCGCAAGGAATACTCCAATGGCCATGAAAACCATCTTGTTCGTTTTATTTAGGGATATTTCATTATATATGTGTCGATAGATTCATACCAATAAATCACTTTAAGGGTGCACTATTTTTCAGATGTGCCAGTGTCTCTTAACAGAATACTGGCCTTTTTAAGATTGAACTTAAAAGTTACATGTAAAAGAGAATGTTTACAAATTCTAAGGGTTCATTTACCAATTTCTCATCCATAATAATGCACTGCAAATTTTGCTGGTTTCTCCTATAACCTCTGACTATTGTAACAAGAATTAACTTTTGAGAAGTATAGCTTTTGTCCCACAAAGGCTTTTGAATTGTGGGGTATACAAGGCATTGTAAAAATGGAAATGGTTAATTAGATTTGCACATTTAAGTAGTGCTTTCTAAGACAGTAATACTACTATACTGACTCATAGCTATACACAATAGCTACAAACACTGGTACGTTTTGCACCATTATAAAAATATGTATACAACAATATTGCTTGTATATAGATTAAAGACACTATCAGCGATTCACCCGGTCAAGCCAAAATAATTGAAATTTGCAGAAATACCTTAAAAGTGAAGGATAAGTCTGTAGAAGTCTCATAAGTTATTTTTTGCAAGTGTGAAACATTGTCAGAACAGGAAGAAAACAGCAGTGTTGCACAATATAAATTGCTATTCAGTTACGTGTTGTAGTAAGTGTCTGTACAGACATTAAGGCTGGATCATCGGCTATGGCTTCGTGCCCAGATCTCGTTGAAATTTTCATGAAATGTTGGTATTGGTGAAAGAAATGTGTGCCAAATTTTAATTTTTTTCCAAAAAGGCGTTTTGGAGATATGTCACATAATGTGTTTTCAAATTCCCATAGACTTTGTACAGGGACTGATTTTGGCAGTATAGAAAATGGACCAAAATTGGGCAATTTTGTGAAAAACTACACATTTTATTTAATTTCTTTCTCAAGTAATTGATGAGTTATAAGACTGGTGTTTGTTTTTTATGGTTAGAGAAATATCAACTATCCATACAATTTTTTATTTTTCTGTGTGTCATCAGAAACAAAGAACAGGTGGTCGCAACAACACCTTTTTGGCTGAGTATTTCTAGAAATACTGAAGTTTCCACTTTTCATATTTTTTCCTAGAAGGAACTACAACTGCCTTGGTGATGAATAAGGTGTCATATGAAAGGAAATCAAATTTAGAAATTCTCATGTTAGATTTTGCAGATTGAGTGTTTCTATTTTAAATAACAGGTGTTTTTAATTTTCCCTAAATTACTTTTCCCTAAAATCATTTTTCTAAAAAATTAAACACTTGATTTAAAAAAGCCAACGTGAGAGTTTAGGTATTTTGTTTATACACATATCCCTGGAGTTTCAGCTTAGCACCTTCCATTTAGGCTGGGAAAAATTATTTAATGAAAAAATTAGGGAATTTTTTAAAAATAAATAAAAGCACTGAACCAATCGCACTGTTTCGAAACTGCAAAAAATATGGAGGAAAGTTCAATCCTTACCATAGTCAAGATTGGACTAAATTGATTTAGAGGATTTAATTTTATGGTCATTTTTCTGTAAGACCATTTTATCCGATGATCCTACCTTAAGGACTAAAATATCCAATTTTGTCCTTATTAGGTTGCTTTCAGTCTTGCTACTTGTAGGGTGTGTTAGGGTACCCACTTGTTACACACATGCAAAAATCTGATGATTTTTTTTTTAATTTTCTGATTGAGCAAATCACTGATAGTATCTTTAAAGTAGCATTTTGTGGTTCCAGCACTTTCAACAGGGTAGGAACACAACAGGGCAGGAATACAACAGGCAGGAACACAACAGGGTAGGAATACAACAGGGCAGGAATACAATAAATATGTAGCAGCATTGGTAGTGCCAGAAAAAAAAAAACACAGTAGGAATAACACAAGGTAGGAATATAATAGGACAAGAAAACTATACACAGGGCAGGAACACAACAGTGTAGGAATACAACAGGGCAGGAATACAACAGGGTAGGAATACAACAGGGTGGGAATACAACAGGGTGGGAACACAACAGGTAGGAATACAACAGGGTAGGAATGATACAGGGTAGAAACACAATAGTGTAGGAATTTGTCATTAAAGTCTGACTCGGAGATTTCAAAATATATATATATTTTTTTGTGTATTAATTACCTACAAAGATAGTCACCTAAAATGCTCAATTCCAAACTTTTGAGGTGAATCCGATTTTTCATTTTGATGCAGTAAACATTTATGTACACTATAACAGTGCCATAGGATACTGTGCATAACAATAATTCCGGATCTAGAATTTTTAAATAAAGTTGTGATTTTATATAATAAAGCACTTTGATTTGAGCTTTGATATTTTACACAGTGACTAGTATATGGACAAGCATTATGTATATGCACAAAAAAAACCATATGTTTGAAAATTGAGGGTGCCATCCTTGGGAATCTCTGAGTCACACTTTCAATAGCAGCAGTGGTAGTGCCAGGAAAAAAAAAAGATGGAATAGGTGGTCATATTTCAGGATTGAATTTCCTAAGTTTGTGCACAAAATAACAACTTTTTATTTTTTTTATATTTGAATTTCTTGCATATATCGATATAAATATAAAGTAGTTTGTGCTGAACATCACCCAACTTAAATTTTAGCAGATGATAATTTTGGCAGCTGATTCTCTTTTGAAAGTGGTATTGTTTTCTACCTGAACGTGTGGCTCCAACTCGGGAGTGTTGTACATTATTTCCTAGATACAACTAGAGCTACAAGAATTAAGTCATTTTGGCACAAAAATTATTTTGTGATGAATAAGGGCTTACTGTAAGAATGTTTTTTTTTATAATACTTGACATTTGCCAGGGAAATCCAATCGTTCCTCTTTTTAGAATTGTAAAAGATTTAAACCAATGGAACATCACATAGAACACCCAACACCCTAACCTTTTTGAAATCTGACTGTGATGGGCACATTTTATCATTATTCATGGTTAGTAAGTCATATTCGCAGCTAAAGGCTGAATTGAAGTGAAAATTACAATAAAATTGCATAATTTTATTGGTTACACATCAAATATTTTAAAAACTAATATGCAGTAGACAACTTTTACAAAAAAGGGTAACTCCCCATCCATCCCATCAAATTCCCACTGGCAACAAATAAAAATAGAAAATAGAAGAGGATACCAGTAGAATAGATGGGTGACAAGGCAAGAAGAGAAAAGGTGGGAACCAAGTCCTGCCCCTAGCTGTTTAATACATTGAGCAATCGAGATCTTCACCCAGAGGGATCAACAAGCATACTATTTCCTTAATTTAACATAACTCATCCCATATGTTAGTGCACACATTGCACTTCATAACCCCAATCCAGACCCCAACAATTTTGTTTGGTTAGTGTGTGCTACCCAGGATTTCAAGACTGAATTTGGCCTCTTTGGCCCTAAATACTGATTTTCAGGCTGATTTTGTCCAAAACTGGGACATAAAGGGATCTTCAAAATGAGTGTGGGATTGAGAGAAATAAAAATTCGCTCTTTGTACTGTTTCGCCATTTGCGGGGAGAGCCTCGGACTGGCAGCAATATGAATGGGAGCATTTATGCAATAGTTCGATCAGGTTGAATTCTTTCAAAACAAAACCAATGGCCTTACAAGAGGTGAATGCATTGTTGTGTAACAGACTCATCTATTCCAGTGTCAATTCAAGGCTCTACCTGCAAATGGGAAACCATGCAAAGGGCGAATTGAACTCATTCTGTCACTCAAGTACTAGCCACTCTGATGTAAAGCATTCTTTAAAAGCACACCATTCATTTGATCACAAATGTATATATTTTACTCTGTTAAAGGTGCAATGAGAGATTTGTACTTTGGTAAGAACTGCTCTTTGGTACAAAAATTGTGAAAGCTGAGTTGACACATTTAATACAATTGCAATGTTTGTACAGGGAATGCACCCAGGAATGAATTTGTAGGTCTAATATGCTGCAAGAAATAGACTAAATTATGACCTCTTTGGGGAATACTCAACTTGCTAACACTATAACCAATAAACCTTTAAGGACTAATACTTGCAAAGTATAAAGCACAATGTGGCTAATACTGCTATTTAGACACAGCTGTTTGAAAAGTCTCTTTTATTATGACAAAACCAGAATAAAGCACAAACATAGCAATGGTGACAGTTTTGACAACTGATATTGATTATTTATTCCCCTAACTAAATTTATGAAAATATCAAAGTGAGCAAATACCTAGTATTACCAGGGGCGGCGCAAGGGGTGGCAGGGGGAAGCTGCCCCCCTGAGAGTTTCAAAATTGAGGAAAAACAGGTTTTAAGCAATGAACTGCATAAAAATTTGGATTTTTTAACCTATATGAATTAATTTGGTACTGTTTTGTCCCCCATGATGTTTTGCCTCTCCTATGATTTTACCCTGGTGCTACCCCTGATTATTACCCAGGTCTCTCTGGAGAATAGCCATGTAGAGGGTGCTATATAACATACAGATCATGACATTTGTAGGCTTATAAGTCAAGATTCCTGCAATGGATTTTTCTGATTTTTATAGGGGTAATAGCTTTTTGTCTAAACTTATACTAGTTGTCAAATCTGCCGCCACAGCTTAATTGTTGTACATGGGGTCAAACATCTGTGCAGAGTGCACAAAAATGGTTATTTGTAAAGAAAGCTAAATAAACTAGCTTGTTAAGCAAGTCAGAAAAAAATAACTGCTTTTCATTCTAAACTATTAGAGGATACATTAAAGAGACACTGGCACATTTGAAAAATGGGTTGTGACAATTAGCGACCCTGGGTCACTAGTGACCGTGATGAATTCATCAGACTTGTATGGAATAAACTGCATATTTTGTATGGTTGTAAAGCTTTTATATACATTGGCCCTCACCTGAAATGACAAACACCAAATCAGTGTCCTTATATGTAAACAGAAGGATTTTATAATTAATGTCGCCGGCGACATTAATTCAGCAGACGACGAAAATGGCGTTTAACAAAAGAAAACGCACGCCGTATGCATGTTTCCCAGGGCATGCACCCTGATTGACCAGTCTGTGACCTTTGTGGTTTTAATATCAATGAGAACGTCTATGATATTCATGTAATATACACATTTTGTTGATTAAAGTTATGGAAAACTTAAAAGTTTAGCCTACAGATTACCTGGATGTCTTTAACCTCTTATTATAGTAGGATTTTTTATTCCTGTCAGTTCATTAAAAGTTTTTGGGGCGTGTTGACGATTCCATTCGTTCTGAAAGGTTGTATGCTTTACCCAATCAGTACAATAGAAATTTGATGTCATGATACCAGAATAAGATTAAGGCCATAATTAAAAAAATGTTCCTTTTCTCACGAAGAAAATATTACAAGGCAAATCCACTGAATAAATTCCAAACACCAAAATTGAATAAACTCTGAAGCATTCAACATAAGAAAATGATACGAATAAGTAATTATTATGCACCAAAGTTCTTTTACGTCACTAAGGAATATTAGAAAATCAGATACGTTTACATTAATTCGTCTTGTTCCAGAAATAATATTTGACAGCTTGGTCCAATCATTTAAGTATTTTAGAGTTTTGGTCACTCATAACAAACTACAATATTTACGTGGCCTAATCCTCCTCTTCACCCAGCTTCGATATTCATGACACTTTATCCGTTCTTTGATTGACACCAAACAAAGGAATCGATAGCGTGTCTCAGACTTTACGACAATTTATTCAATTGAATCTCGTATGAAGCCTTTACATAATCGATACAAAAAGTTCATGTAAAGTGCGTTAAAGCATCTTATTCTGTTGAACAAATTTGAGCATTTCAGCTGTTAATATGGCTTTTTAGTTTATGATCTCAACACATCCCCTCCAAATGAGTTCGTACCATCGACAATATGCGTTTACTGACAGGTATAAAAAATCAGACTATAACGTCCCTATCTGTTTTTGAGTATGTTATTTTTATGTGTAAGTGTAAAATGTATCTCTATTCTTCCAATGGCCTAGACTATCATTGAGAGCAAATTGAAGAAATTTCATATTTTGAGAAAATGTGCCAGTGCTGCTTTAAATATAATCCATATTGACAAATTGCATTATAATAACAAGAACTCAAGTTGAATTTCTATCTTTACTTGGAGCTGGCCAGCACACAGGTGTCCAAAAACCCAAGAGCACTTGGCCGGATTCGAACCAACAACCTCTGAATTACTATTAAGTCTGAATTTTTGTTTCTACTGCTTGCCTACTTTAAAATGATGGACAACCGTTCAAACTACACAAAATTTACAGGGGTATATTTAATCTATCACTCTTCTACCAATCCTGGTTTGTTAGCCTCAATTTGGTTAGTAATGTTGTTGGTTGAAATCAAGCCGAGTACATTTTTTCCCCAACACTTCTCTGCACTGACCAGCTATTCATCCTTGACTATCTGCATAACTTAGTAGTCACAATTTCCACAACTGAAGTTAGTTGAATCTAAAGTGACCACAGTATCAATATGATGGTATACAAATATTGAATACCCAAGAGTGTGATAGTAAAAAATATATCATGAGGTCAAATTTTGACTTTTCTATTTCACGAGGCAAAGCCGAGTGAAATGGAACAGTCAAAATTTGACCAAATGATATATTTTTACTATTGCACAAATTTAGGCAGTCAACATTTGTTTTATATCATGATATTACCGGTTTTATTTTTAAGCCATGTGATAGTAAAAACTATCACATGGCTTAAATCACTACAATCATGATATAATATCATATATCGCTGAGACTGTAATGTGAATTTGAATTTAACAGGTAGCTAGTTACATTGGTAACATTTTATTTGCTTACTGTGGCACCAGGATTGCGGTCCACCCTCAAACATGAGGAATACTGGCAGAGCTAGCTCAAAGTACAACCACAAATAATAAGTTTTGCACTTCATCAACAAAAAATCAATACTGGTAAGGACATTAATATACCGACAACCCTGCCACAACACACAAAAGCCCATTTTGTTTTATTCCTTCAATTTAGCATTCCATAAACATCTCTAAATAAAAAAAAGAGTGAAAAGTTCACCCCCATAAGGATTTCCTAGAGTGATTACTGTACTGATTCCTTACTGAGTGAAACGTCACTCTTTCTGAGTGATTTC
Source organism: Ophioderma brevispina (assembly GCA_023653785.1). NCBI lineage: Eukaryota > Metazoa > Echinodermata > Ophiuroidea > Amphilepidida > Ophiodermatidae > Ophioderma > Ophioderma brevispina. The sequence continues at coordinate 38,380 of JAMKCH010004794.1, read as the reverse complement.
ATTTCTGTTGAAGTGATTTTACAATTTCACTCTGTCGCTGAGTGAACTTGTCATTTCTTTTATTCAGAGAGTAAATTTGAAGAAGTATCTTATAAGAATATGAAAATGTGCATTTCTACAAAAGCAATCATTTATCCAGTGGTTGCTCACCTACCCTTGTTACACTGCCTTGGGAGTCGTGGGACCATTTTGTTCTGTAGATGTAAAAGAATAGCAAGCAAAATATTTGTCATCTATACACACACAAAATCACTGACAAAAAGTGAGGGTTTTGAATGTCACTGGGGTTTTTAACACAGTAATAACCTTACCAGAGTATTTTGATATTGGGGGTTGGGAGGTAAATGGTGTCTGAAGGAGGATTCATGATTTGGTGCATACCTTTTGGCAAATTGTCCAACTACTTCTTCTCCCTTCCAATTTTTATTATTTTTGTTCCAAATGATCACATCACAGGGACGACTAATATGGATTTGGAAATTTTGCCCCCTTTGGTTCAACTGCTCCGACACACCCTTATTATTCCAAAAATCATTAACATATTTAAATATCATTCAATGAGCCCTAGCAGTGAAGAGGTGAATATAAAGGATAGTATTTAGACGAACAAACAGGAGTTTTTTATCTCTTCTATGAGATTTTGGCCCGAGCATATGGTCCAGGGAGTCCATTTGCAAAACTAAGTCCTAAATCTGCATGAATTCTATGTCATGCCTGAGTGGACCAATTTATCCAAAGCAATGGGTAACTGGTAAACGGTCTATTATGTAGGACATATGCATGAGTTAATATACATACAGGGTTACGCATGAGTTTGGCGAACAGACCCCTGGACTATATGCTCTGGGAGCATAATCTGAAGAAATATTCTAAGTCAAATTTGAATGCACATCCAGGATCATATGGCAAATACGCTCCTGGAGCAGTATTTGACTTACAGAATATTTCTCCACTGCTCCAGGAGTATATGCTCTGGTACCATGGTCCTGGACCATATGCTCCTGGAGCATTGTGCATTCTAACAATATATTCCTGGAGCATGTTTGACTTAAAATATTTCTCCAGATTATTTATTCTCCAGGAGTATATGCTCTGGTACCATGGTCCTGGACCATATGCTCCTGGAGCATAATTTTGGGCCAAATTCTCATAGAAGCATCTTGACAATGCTTCTTCCCCTTTCCCATCACTCACACATTGTTTTTGTTCTAAGCCTTACCTGGTTTCCTTTCTGAATACATCTTGCGCACAATATATGCCACATATGCCACAATGATCACAATGACTATCAAAATAAGCAAGATTACAACTCCTATCGACAGGATGTGTGTGAGAGTTTGGTGGTAAAAACTGGAGGAGCCTGTAAAATAAAACAACAAATTTTGTATCAAAATTTAAAATAAAAATTGCGTGAAAACAACTTGCTGTCTGAATATGACTGAAAACATCTTACTTTCTGAATGTCTCTTCTCTTTTTTATTTCTGTAAAAAATAAAATAAATTTTGCCTCAAAATTTAAAATAAAAATTACATATATGAATGAAAACAATGAATGTCTCTTTATTTCTCTTCCAAGTTTTAAAGATAGAGAACACTTACTTTCTTCCTTATCTGGCATGCTTTTACCATTGCCATCATCATCATCATCATCATCACTGCTGCTCTCTGTTAATGACAACAATAAAAATATTATAATCATCGTCATGTACCATCAAGCCATCATCGATGATCAAAGGCACTATCAGTGATTTGCTAAATCAGAAAATCAAAAAAATAATCAAAAATCAGATTTTTGCATGTCTGTAACACGTATGGGTGTCCTAACATACCCTGCAAATGATAAGACTAGAAGCAACCTAATAAGGACAAATTGGATATTTTAGTCATCACTGTCCGTACGGACACTTACTACAACACGTAACTGTATGGAGATTTGTATCTTTGAACACTGCCATTTTCTTCCTTTTCTGTCAATTCTTCAGTTGGAAAAAGTAACTTATGAAAATTCTATATACAGACACATCCTTCTGGGCTTCACTTTTAAAGGTGCATTTCGTGATTTCAACACCTTCTGTTTTATTCATTGTTCACTAGATAATCCTTGAGAAAGCTTATTCACAACTTTTCAGCTGATCCCAACTTTGCGGTTTTGTGTTATGAGCAAATGCTCGTTTCCCACTGTCCCATAGGCCACTGTACTATAATTTCTGTCCGTTTACGGATAGAAAATACAAAATCGCCAATTTCTTACAGACATGACCGAATTTGCACGTAAGATTTGGCACACATGGATTACTAATGTTAACGGTCCAGATGATAAGAAAATCTCAACTTTTTAAGGTAAGTCGGGGGGACGAGGCTGTAGATCACGAAATGCCCCTTTAAGTTATTCCTGCAAATTTCAAATGTATATTTTGACTCTTTCGGATGAATCACTGAGAGTGTCTTCAAGGGGGAAACACTGATAACGACAGGGCGAAACATTACATAATCATTAGGTTATAATGAGTTGTACTACGGGCTGTCTATAGTAAAGTCCTCTTAGAGATGGTCCATCATACAAAATTTGCATAAAACAATATTCGTATCATTTGTAATCCTAAACGTAATAAAGCGCAATACCAAAAGAAAAGGGTTGTGGGAAATTATATTTGGCCCTAACACTGTCATGAGTGTATAACACAGGGGTTCTCAATAGGCGGCCCGCGGGCCAAATCCGGCCCGCCAACCATTGATTTTTGGCCCTTGACTTGATCTAAAATAGCTTAAAATATAAAGGGAAACATAAGAAATTCAGGTGTATTTGGCCCTCAAGTAGGAAACTTTCAAATATGTTTAGCATTCTCTGGCCCTTCAACTAATATAATTGAGAACACCTGGTATAACATATGCCAATTTTGCCCTAAGCTACATGATAGCATAATAATAATATCATCATAAAATGCACCTTAGACATAACATGATTACTTACTGCTCACTTTAAAGCGCCATATAAACTGTTCTTCCATATAACATGTGATAGAATTGAACATTGTCTCATTTGATCTGGCAATGGTCCTGGTTTCCACAAACCCATCATAATACTTCTGCTCTACTACCCCATTGAAGCTTGTAACACCATGAAAGACATCATAGGTGACATTGGTGCTTGGACTGCTGATATTCACCAGCAGACTACTGGGTGATTCAGCAAGAGAGCATCTATGACCCTGTGTGATTTGAGCTTCGACTGAGCCACTATGGTGCAAATCTGTATGTTAGAGAAAGAGAGAGAGAAAAAAAAAGGGATACCATCAGTAGATCTATGAAATAACGGGTCTGTTCGTTGGTCTGAAAGGCAGTCCGATGGGTCTTTTGAGCATAAGGTTCATTATTCCGAAGGGTCATTAGTCTGAATTGAGCATAATAAGAGTCTTGATCTAAAGGATCATTAGTCCGAATTGAGCACACGGTACATTGGTCCGATCCTTAGGGTTAGGGTTAAGGTTTAGGGTTAGGGTCAATCAGTGTAAACAACTCATCACAATTCAATCAATACTTAGCACAATTCATTCAGAGTGAACAATACTCATCACTACACAATCACATTGTGAATAGGGAGTTTCCATAACCTGACCCATCTCACACACTTTTCTGACACAATTATGAATTCGGAAACCCTTCACAAAATAAAGCACAGGTTTATTCCATTAAGGTTTCCAAATTCATAAGTGTGTCAGAAAAAAAGTGTGTCAGATGGGTCAGGTTAGGGAAACTTCCATGTGAATATGACAGTGTGATCAATACTCATCAATGTTATTCAACCAAAATGTGAACACCATTACTCTAATCAAAATGTAAAATGATACTCATCGCTACTCAATTACATTGTGAACGATACTCATCATTACCCAATGCAAACGAAGCTAACCAATATTCAATCACAAGGTAAATGTAATTGAGCTGAAGATACTATGTATCTTTTTATTACATAAAAACAGCAGTTATGAATTCTAAACAGTGGTACAGTGCATGCAGCACTGTGAAAAAGATGTGAAATCAGACTATTTCTGATCTGAACTAACCAGTGGCTATAGGATCTTGATATGGGTGGGGGGGTCGCATCTGAACCGACAGAAAACGGGCGGGATCCAGGGGCCTGCTTTAGGGGCCCAGGTGGGGTCCAGGGGAGAAGCCCCCTGAAAATTTTGGGTTTTATATGCTTTAAATGTCTTCCGAGGGTTATTCGTGCACGATTTTGTAAAATTTATTTGTCATATTGAACCTATACTTTGCAGGCAATTCGTCCTCCAAGTGCCATGCCCTGAATTCTTCAAGTGAACCGACAGGATCATCTCAACCAACAAAGTAAAATATAGGGGGCCATGGCCCCCCTCTAACTACGCCACTAGAACTAACTGCTCAGTCCCCTGGGCTTGAATCTGGATGTTTCTAGACATTCCCTTGCTAAATATGCAACAAACTGTTTTTTAGAAAGTGGGAGGGTGCATCCTTTTAGAAATGTTCTCATGTCTTTTTACTCATTATCAAAATACCTTTTTGCACATCAAGATAAAGTGTTTTGACAGATCCACCACCAGAATGACGACACTGGTACATCCCCACGTCCTCTAGCTTCACTCCATCTATGCGAAGAACTTGTTGTAGACAAAAATTGCCTTTGTGTTTTTCACAGTGAACTCTGTCTTCTATTATCTGGTGTTTACCAATCCTCTTATGCCACTCAACAGGTTCTCCCTCGCTATAATGACAATTTTTGGTGAAGGCATCTCCATCTTTTACCACCTCCCATATTGAATCTGAAATTAGTTTGTAAAACAAAGTTGGGTGCTATATGATCATTGTTAACTATGAACAAATTGTGTTTTAACCCTTTCAACCCTGGTAGGTGAAACCACATAGGTTTCTGAGATAACCCATCTCAACAAGACGGTTCTTAAACCACTAGTGTTCACTAGCGTAACAGGCGGGGGGGGGGGGGCAGGGGGCAGGTTGCCCCCCTGACGACTTTGGCCGGGAAAAAAATTGGCCTTTTGACCCCCCCTAAGAGGGAAAATTTCCCAAGACTCACCCCCTCAGAGCGGGCAGGCCCGATACGCCACTGCTAGTGTTGCCTGCTTTTGCAATTCACCTTCCCTTCACTCTCTGCACAAGTTAACCTCTAATGACCTTTGACCTTTTATGTGACCTTTAACCTTATCATGACATGTACATCTCTATGGTGCACCTATGATCTGAGTTTGGTGTGGTAATTGTGTCCATGCACAAGCAATTTGAAAATGGTTTTAACTGAAACTTTAGCACACATATACATACATACACATGGACAGACAAACAGACTTTGGATTAGTATGTGGTTCCCTGCACTAATTGTGTAGGTGACACAAAACCACAACACCAGCTGTCTGGACAGTAGAAACACAAATATGAACCAAATTAGCCTATAGGACAGTGTGTGCATGTGACCAACCACATTGTGGATTTGTTCGTAAGAACAAAAGGACTTTAAATTTTGCTGGAGTAATGAAGAAAAGTACAAACTTACTTCTGGTACCAAAATCTACATTTGCTTGGGGGTGAAGTTGGGGAAAACATTGTCACATAGTAAAAGGTACTCTTAGGTGATGAAAAAAGAAAACACAGTTCTAAGAGCAGATAGACTTTGACAATACACCATAAGCATGAAGAGAAAATAAACAAAAGGGTTTGGATTTACTTTGATTCACAATCGATTTTGTCAAGAGATGTTAAGAAAACAGACAAACAAACAAACAACATACAAAAACAAATGGCCAGATTTCAAGGAAAATGTTGCTGCATTGGAAACTGACAAAGCAAAGTTCCCTGTGACTAAAATTAAAACTATATCTTTTAAAAGACAGGCAGCATATCTTCAAGAAAATTAAGGGTGTGTTGCCACCCAACAATATCTTTAAGAAAATTAAAGAGCACAACAGTATTTTATCACAGTACTATGATCACTTACTTGAGCAGTCCTCAACAATGTTGCCATTGGTATCATAGAAATTGGCAATGCATCCATTGGGCTCACACCTAGCATCTGGTATGCCAAGACACATTATTACAGAGCATGGGTTTCCAGAACACTTCCCACCTGAAAAAAGTGTATAAACATATGTAAAATAAGAAGCACTAGAAGGTATATTCAGCAATTTTCTAATAGAAAAAAAATAAATTTGATTTCATTGACAGAATGTGTCCCCACCATGTATTAAAGGTGCTTGTTCTAAATTATGTCAGTAATGTTATCTACTTGATATGAGAGACTGGCATTTGCCTACACTCCTCACCAAGAATCATGGGAAACAAACTTGCTGTTTTGATGCTAGAGGCAATCATGCATATTGGAAGGCCTATTCATCACCGTACTGTGCCAATATTGATGGTTAACCATATAATCATACACAATGTATTTTTTGTCTCTATCTTGGGGAATGAAATGGATTTGAAGGCTGAAATTTTAGAATGATAATGAGAAAAATACAGCCTTTCATCTGATATCAAAATCGATACTTCTGGTAAATTTGAAGTCCCAAAGTTGATTGAACATACACCATTAACTTTTTATTTATTATACTTATCACTGATTAAAATGTAAAATACAGTATATTACAAAATAGCAAATCATTAAAAATACAGAATTGCACATAACATCAAAAATATAATACAAATTTACAGAATAGGTGAACAGGTGACAAAGCACCTCTAGAATTAACTTAAAGAAATGCAGCACTCTTGACCAGAATACAATAAAAATCATTTTTAAAACAAGTATGGATGTGATAATAAATTGTGCGTAATAAAAGTGGATATCATAATATAATGCCAAAACCACTAATAGTGACTTTAGTATTTACTGCAACAGATGCATTATACTGAATCATTTATGGTCAGAACATATACACTTATCTCCTGCCCGCTTTGTCACAACCTCTACAAGATCTTTTAAAAGCCATTCTAAAAGTTTGTTGTCAAGTGAAGGTGTATGTGCTTTGTTCAAACTGAGTATATCCCTGGGGTATATCCTAACTTGTTTTAATATCGAGGAAAGAACATTTTAGAGACAATACACAAAATCTGAAGCCCCAATCTTTCTACTATATTTACAAGGCGGTTCTCGAACCACAAAGGTCCCCTGCCCGTCGCGATAGTAAATGGAGGGAAATATAATTTTAAGATCACAGGGAGAATTGTGATGGGAATAAGTTCTTAAACCACTGAGGCTGCTGCCATAGCAGTTGCAATTTGACGGTATCAAATGTTGACTACATTGACCATACAACTATTTGTAGTTATTTGACCTTAGATGACCCCTACTTGAACTTGAAACGACCTTCACAATTTTCGGTTTAGAAATGTTGACCACATTCACAAAGTTTCATGACCTACCACATGTTGAGTTAGTTGACCTTGAATAACCCCACAACCTTGAAATGACCTTCAAAAATTTTGGCAATGAATGCGTACTACACCCATCAGTTTTCATGACCATACTACCATGTGTATGGATTTGACCTTGAATGACCCGACATGACCTTGAAATGACCTTCAAATTTTTTGGCACTGAATGTTGACCACACCCACCAAGTTCATCATCCTACCACAATTGACAAGGGCTATAGCAATTTAATTCCATTTGACATTGAATGACCCCACATGACCTTGAAATGACCTTCAAATTTTTCACTGAATGTTGACCACAACCACCAAGTTTCATCATCCTACCACATTTGACAAGGGTTATAGCAATATTATCCATTTGACCTTGAATGACCCCGCATGACCTTGAAATAACCTTCAAATTTTTTGGCACTGAATGTTGACCACACCCACCAAGTTTCATCATCCTGCCACCATTGCCAAGGCTTATAGCAATTTAATCCCATTTTTGATCGCATTTGACCTTTGGCCCATGCCCCACCTCCGAACTCATCCGCTGTCTACTTGGGTGACATCTATGGTGCAAAGATGGACACCCATACTTGCTTAGATCAAAAGATATCGTTTTACAAGGCTTATAACAATATCCTATTTTTAACCAAATTTGACCCTATTTTTTACCATATTTGACCTTTGACCTGTGTTACATGACCCACTTTACATCCCAGCCAACGCCTACTTAAGATGCATCTATGTTGTGAAGATGGACACACACACTTGCTTAGATCCAGAGAGATTGCGTGGGACACACACGGATGCAGGGCATTTCTATATTCCCCCTTTGCCAACTAACATTGGCGGGGGACCAAAAATGTATAAAGGCACATAGTGATTCAAGCAAAATTATTTAAGTATTCAAGCAAAAATATATCTGAAATTTGCAGTAGCAGCTTAGAAGTAAAAGGCACGTTTACAGTTGTCATGAAGTACTTATTCAATAGAAATAACATTTCAAAGTAAATCAAGTTAGTAAATGCAATCATGATTGGGTGGACGGATGGACGGGCGGGCGGACGGGCGGGCGGTGGGTGGGTGGGTAGGCTAGTGACCTCTGCAAGCAAATTTGCATTTTATATTTTCTGTCTAAAAACAAACAGTAATTACATCAAAATGCAAGATCATAATAAACTGGTAAATTATAAACATTTAAACTAAGCAGAAGATGCTAAAATCACAAAAATATACTTTAACTGATACTTGAGGGTTAATGAAAGAGGCAAGATCATTCACTTACCTGCAATAACCAGTTTTGCCAGAAATACAAATACTACTGGGAATATTTTCCTCATTGTACAAAAGCTTACACAGTTCTTCACACTTGTTCTGTGTATACAAAACAAATATCAATATCTACTAGGATTAACAACATAAGTTGGCAAACTTGGCATGGCAATTAAATCTTAAAAACAGAAATGAACATGTTATGTCATCAATGCACCGTTAGTGATTTGCTAGATCAAAAATTGAACCACCAAAAGATGTCAAAGGTCACAATCCCGATAGACTGACTGTCCTCCACTCAATTGCCAGTTATGTAAAAGTGTTGAACTTGAGAAGTGAATTCTACTCTATATATTTGTTGTTAAAGTCAAATGTGTGTCGTATGAGGATTTGTGAAATGTCACATGGACCCTCCTCTAAGCTGTGCACATTGCAGCTCATTTGCAATCGGCTGAGCTATAGATTATAAATCACTCTCCTGGCTGCTGTAAGGATCAAAAATCTTGGATGGACTATTTTCTTGCATGGCATCTGAAAAAAAATGCTTTAAAATATCTGAAAATACACAAGAAAGTTGTTGAGTTTCATGATTGATATGGTAGACTGATATTCTTAAAGTAAATGGCAATTCGATAGTAAATTTGAGGCAATTTACTCCGCGCTCATCAATTTGATATTGATTTGCCCATTCTCGAGTGTACCAACTATAGATAGAGCATCTCATGCTGGGTGTTTGATGTGTCGTGAGTTTAGTGTTTCCTATGTTCTGTTCACCACATGTTGAAAATTGCGTTATTTGGTGATTTTAGCTTGTACTTTGGTGTAATATTGTTGTATTTCCAATGTGAAAGTTTTAAATGTGAAAGAAATATGCTAAAATTTGCCAATTTTTCAGTAGACTACTGTGTTATGAGTGAGTAGTGTGTAACCTATACAGACAACATATCATGTATAGTTATGACTGGTACCAGAACAAATAACTTACCTCATACTCAATATCTCCAGTTGACTTACAGGTTAATAATTTTGTCAATCATCCGTCTGTACAAACATATGTGAACATTGAACTGTCAGTGGAGTAATGTTTACAAAAATGTATTTGCTCCACTTACAAACACATGCACATGCATGTATTTCCTACAAAGCAAATTTTTAATCAAAGCTACCCAAACTGAGCTCTTTCCCAATGAATACATTCCCATTAAATTTTCACTTGCCTTGATGTAGTTGTATTTTGCAATAGCATATTGGAAATTCCCAGGTTAATAATTTCCCTTTCATTACATTCAGTAGCTAAGTGCAACCATGCATGTGTACTTTGATGTTTGCACAGCCCGGGGGGCCACTTGTATTCAAAGGTGGATATGGGATTGCGTGAACAAGCAAAACGCGTAAAAGGTCTCTTTTGCCCGAACAGGCTATGTACGCGCGTACATTGATTAGGGTGTCACAACACAGCAAAATATGGAAAAAAGGGTATGTTTTTTTTTTTCGTAACCCTGAAATTGTGATGTACGTGAGATCAAAAATCATAAAAAATATTGTCATGTTGAAGTAAAGCACATGAGCAAAGCCAGGAGATATAAGGGTATGTTATCAACACAATGCATTGCTTACTTGTTTTAAGTAAGCAAAAACTCAAAATACTTGTTTATTGTAGCAAAACCAGACAAAAATGCTTGTTTAGGTATGTTTTCAGTCGGTGGAAATACCTGTTTAGGGTGCATTTCGGAAGTCCGTGTTCACGCATCATATCCACCTTTGGATACAACTGGCCCCCCCGGGTTGCACAGTCAATGGGAAATCCCATGTTAAATTTCACTCTAATTTTATGATTATTATAGTCAGCCCAAGCAACCATGCATACATTCTCAAACTCATTTTCAAACTATAAATGAAAAAAAATGCGAAAAGTGGGTAAAAAATGCCAATACACAAATCCCCCATTTCACATTAGCATTTTTTCCTAAAAAATCATTTTGCATTGCGATTTTCACATTTCTGAAACACTTGTTTTTTTTTGGTTGGCCTTATACACTATGATTTTTTTTATCACCAATGTGTTAAAATGCACTTATGGACTTATACTCATTGATTCTGTAACCACAAAGGTGACAGCTCAAACAGAGTGCATATAAATCAATCACTTTAAAAAACGGAACTTGCACATTTTCTGAAAATTACATTTCTCCATTTTCTCAAATGATAGTCTAAGGCATCGAAAGCATAGAGATATATTTTACACATCAAGTAACATCCCCAAACAAGATATGGACCATTAAAAGGGGCTAAAGACATCCATGTAATTTGTAGGCTAACTTTTAAGTTTGCCTTAATTTTAATCAACAAATGTGTCTATTACATGAATATCATAGACTCTTATTCATTAAAACCACAAAGGTCACGAACCGGTCAAACAAGGTTGGCATGCTGTGAGAAACAATCCTGTTTTCTTGTTTAACACACGCCCATTTTCATTTTTTTTCTTTTCATGTGTCTGCTGAATTAATGTTGCCGGCGACATTAATTATAAATCTTTGTTGGGGGTTTACCCATAAGCGCGCTGATTGGGCTTATAATTTCAGGCGAGGCTAATGTATAGACAATAAAAGCTTTAAAACCATGCAAAATTATAATTTGAACAATATAGAGGCGCACTATTTCTCAAATTGCCAGTGTCTCTTTAATGTGTATTTTCTTGTGGTGTAACACTGTGAACCTAGGTTTTCTGAATAAAACACTCCAGAGTGGTTTTATTACAAATCATTCCATTTACACATAAAGGTGCTGATTTGAACACAGGATTTATTTGGGGGGTGCAGGACCTCGAAAAAGTGGACCTTTTTTTTGTTAAAAGTGGACCTAACCCCCTAAAATGGCCCTTTTTGGACTTCTTGAACACCTCATCACTAAAAAGTGGACTTTCTTGCTAAAATTTCTCTAAATTTGTGACCTTTGTATGCAAAAGTTCAGCAAAAGTGGACCTTTTTCCCCTTTTATGAATTTGGTCACCCCTACCCCTGCGTACGGGCCTGCAGATGATTTTACACATGTAAAAGCAATATGCAAAAAATATGGATTTTGACAAATGTTATGGGCACAAACAGTTAAAATGTGCAAGCAGACCATGGCGGCCAGTCTCTTAAACATAGCAACTCATTATAATGAATCGACATAGATTACAGCAATACAGACGCAAACAACAAACCGTTTTAGGTAGCTTTGATGTGGGAACATTTCACAGGTTTTCCCATGACCCCATACCTTTCCATTATTTCTACATAAAAGTAGAAATAACCCGTTAACAGTGGAGTTGATTCTTCAGCTGTATAAGAACTATTGCTTAGACATATTAAAAAATCATTTTGTTTAAAGATTTGCTTTTACTAAACCAAAGAGGACATCTAAATGTGGTATTTTTTGGCTACCACTACCTATGTGCTCATCCATCAAGGACTCAGTTCTGTGGGTTGTACTTGCTGCATACCATTTGACATGAAACTAACCTTTTGTGATCTGAGTATCATAATATCATACCCCAAACCAGGGGTGTATTTTCTAAATACATTTGTAAATCGAAAGCTACTGAACTGTGCCAAGGAATTGAGATTTTACTAGCTCCTAGTGAGGACACATTGTAGTCACACACACACTCTTTACATGATTACACAGTAATATGTTATGAGGATCAGGATAACATCCTTGAAGGGCAAAGGGTCCACTTATGGGGATTTTAAAAAAAGATCCACAATTGTTCTATTTATAGAAATATTGTAACTTAGATGTCCACTTCTTTGTAATGATACGTTCAAAAAGTCCAAAAAAAAGAATTATTTTAGTGGTGTTAGATCTGCCAAGAATGTTTGGAAGGTTTATTGGACAACAGAAAAGAACCCCCCCCCCAAAAAAATGAAACTTTGATTTGCTGTCCTAATCAGCTGTGCACTAGGAAAAGCACTAGAAATGACAAATTAATGACAATTTTGTCATTCATTATTTGTCCATGCAATTTTAAAAAAGTGAAATTTTGTAAGTCATGAAAATATCTGTGATGATAAAAATTATTTTGAAAAGCTGATAATTGTTAATTGAACATTATGAAAAAATTTTTAGTTTTATTTTCTTGAATAATAAAAAAATTCATTTGCATGAAAAAATTTTAATTTGTCAAATAAGTCCCTTTTGTGACAAATTAATGTTTTTAGTGTGGCATTTGGAGCAAAATGTTGCATTTCTTTTGTCTTATTAAGTCTTTAGTTAAGTCACAAATGAACATTGCTAACATGTGGCTTATTTACATACATGCGATGTGAAATATCCTGGTTAAAGAGACATGAGGACATTTCCAGAGAGAAGCGCCCTCAATTTTTTGGAACTCAGGTTTTTTTGCATATTTGGAATGCATACCAATGTATTAGATCACACCTGAAGTGAATAAGTCGAATATGCCGTCTTTATGTAATAAGATGTTTTAGAAATTTCCAGAAATTCAAATTTATGGTTTCCTATAGGGACGATTAGAATAGCAAGCAAGTTCAAAATAACGTTTGCGGTTTTCTTTCATGCTAGTTTGTCCAATAAACCGTCGAAATGTTCTCAGTAGGCGGTCTACAACCGATCAAGTGAAATTTGAGAGAAATTTATATTCTCAAAAAATCTCCTGTCATTTTAAAATCAATACATTAAAGTGACAGGAGGCAAATTTTTTAGGATATGAATTTCTCTCAAATTTCACTGGACTCGGGTTGTAGACCACCTACCGAGAACGTTTGGAAGGTGTATTGGACAAACAGGTGCAAAAGAAAACCGCAAACCATGTTTTGAACTTGCCTGCTATTGTAATCGTTCCCCATAGAAAACCATGCTTTGACTTTCTGTCGTGCACGACAGAAACTACTAAATCATCATCTTATTACATAAAGATGGTGTATTCGGCTTATTCACTTCAGGCGTGATCTAATACATTGGTAAGCATTCCAAATATGTAAAAAACCTAGGTTCGAGAAATATTGGGTTCACTTCTTTCTGGAAATCTCCTCATGTCTCTTTAATCTGTAGAAAATGATTATACTTCAGGATTGATGGGTTAAAGTGGCACTGGGACATTTTCAATAAAATATGAAATATCTTCAATTTGCTCTCAAATGATAGTCTAGGACCTTGGAAGAATACAGATATATTTTATACACAAAAATATCATACCACAAAACATATGAGCCTTATATAATGAGAGGCTAAAGACACCCAGTGATTTTTTAGCCTAATTTAAGTGAGTCTGTCGCCACTTTAATCAACAAATGTTTATTACACGAATATCACAGACTAGCTCCAACTCGTACTCATTGGTATGAAAGCCACAAAGGTCACAATCTTCATGATCTTATTTACTGCTTTTATGACTCATGTCTCCTGCAATATGTAGGTAAAAAAATTATGTATGAATAAAAACTCACCAAGCTGTGTCACCCCACCATGTTTCAGCTGAATCCCTCACTGTGTATAAGAATGTGATTTCCACCCACATGCCCAGGGCAGTTACTGCTATGCTATGATGGGGAATCCCTGTGATGGAGGCTCATGATGCACAACTTCAGACCAGATCGATTGAAATGCATTATAATCTTTGACTGAGTATCTTGAACTTATTCATAAAAGAAAATTATATAGGGCGTGGTAAAATGAAGATGCTCCCACATGCGTATTGTGCAATAGAAAATGGGAAAACCCAGATGAATAAAAATAATTTTCAGCCATCACTTGAATAAAAAAAAACCCCTCAAACATAATATCTGTCAGTATTGACAAGTAGAAATGGTTGTTGCATTGCAAACAGTGCTTAAATAGGCAAGCACCAGCCATATAAAAATTTTTTATGGGAAGCAAACCAAAAAATGAGGCGGTTTTGGTTGGGGGTGCTGAGGAGGGGAGACTGTATTTGGGCTCGGAAACTACCCTGTTATATCTGTTAAAACCCATCAGTTTGACCAATTATTTCTCCCCATTATGACACTTATTAATTTTATTTTAATGTTGAAAGATGTTTATGTTTTATTCTTGGACGAAGTTCTAATAGGCTATGGGCCTTAATTTTTTCTTGGGGAAACTAGGGAAGGGAAAGAAAACTATTTGGAGTCCGCCCCATTCTCATGCTGGGATTTGACGTGGTCTACATATATAGTGATTCATAACTAATTTTTTACCTGGTTAGTTACCATAATATGTGAAAATATGGTCATTGGTGAATTTAGCTTGTAATGTGTGGCTGCTCTTCTCTGTTTTAAATCATTTAAATGTGAAAGAAAAAACCGGTGTGGGCAGGAGATATAGTATGCAGGACGCGACAGTCCACCTACAATGGTGAAGAATAGGCATGTTTCAGTTGATCTTCACGCAACATTAGTTTACACTTTATTCCATTGTCATCTATGGAGGCCCGGGAATGTGGCTCCTGGCGGACCATATCTCTTTGAAGCATGAATAAATTGGAGTTGGTCGGTAAGAAAAAAAAATACATTGCCTACATATACAGTCCTGAGCCGAATACTACGCAAAACTTAGAAATAAGGACAAAAACAAGAGGACACAAAACGTTATTACTATTCTCAGAAATCTTATTCATTCATTGTAATTATTTTATATAACTTAAAGCAAAATAGCACATTTTTTGAAGAGCGCCCCCAATTTTTCAAAATTGAGACTTTTACACGGTGTGCATTGTTAAGCCTAGTAAAATTATACCTGTAGTGGTTTAAGCTCGAAAATGTCTGTTGTGTCGCAAGAAGGAATTTTGTAATTAGAATAATTAATATCGGAGATTTCCAATAATAATTAAACGGCCTCCTTCAAGTGAAATTAGCCATGAAATACACATGTGTACATGTCTAGGCTCATCCATTAGTTGTTTTTGTGGTTTGTTCAGGCACGTAAAGTTAGAGGTCATTTCTTTGAGATGGCTGTATTTCATCATGGACAGAGATAAACTTAGCATTTCCAGCCCTGCTGTTAAGGTACAATCTGGGATCCCAATTCTAAATTACAAAATCGTTATTTTATGATAAAATGAGCTTCCTCGTTCACAGGTACAGGTTTCCTATAGAAATTACCAACATCTCGCAAAAATAGGGACCTGTGATTGAATAATTAAACACAGAAAAAAAAAATAATGAACGCGATAGCATAGCATAGCAAAATTATGTAAATTTCAGTAATTTCAGTAGTATAAATATTGGCGTAATATTATAGTTAGATTTTAAGGGGGATGGGTCGATTAAGTATATGACGTTTCCATCTTGATAGAATGGCCTTCACCCAAAACCCATCTGTAAAGTTTTGGCGCCGTACTTCATCCATGTGTGTGGACAGCCCTACAGATTCTGTGAGCCCATGAGTACAGTGTAAAATAATATTGGTCGCCCCAAATGGAGGGCACTTTCGCTCATAACTCCCAAACCAAACATAATTTAGCCCTAAGATTTCACAGGGTAAATGAGGAAAAAAATAGGGGACGGCGGTCCCAAAATAGGTCGTACGATATATTGTAATGGTTTCTCGACCTAGAAGACCCCAACTTTCGAGGATCACTGGACCACAACAACACCCTCACAAGTGTCCAGCCCTATGGCAACATCCCCGACCACACCCCATACCCCGGGCCAAAACCCTATGGACCACATCTCCAAGACCTCAGGACCACAAACCCTACCTCCAGACCACATCCCCATACACCCAGACCACACCATACCCCTGAACCATTACCCACGGACCACACCTCACACCAACACCCGGGGGCAACAGCATACTTCACGAACACACCCCATATCCCCAGAGAACACCCCCCAGATCACCGGACCACACACCACACCCCTTACACAATGTCTGGCCTATGCAATATCCCCAACCACAGACCTCCAGACCACACCCCCTTGGGAACACAATATCTCCTATTACCAGACCACCACCCAGACCCCTGCACTAACCCCCAAACCACACCCCCTACCCACGGACCCCACCACCTCCAATACCCCAGCCCACACCCCCATACCCCAGAGCACATCGCATACCCCGGACCATACACACCCAAAGACCACAACCCATACCCCAACCACACCACATACGCCCAGACCACACACAAATTGAATCATTTGACGCTACCAAGTTGCCGCCCGGTGTGACGTACAGATCTCAATGAAAATCATGAAAAAGTCAAATATCAGGGGGGGATTTAGAGGGGGGCGCCCCCGGTGCGCGCGCCCCCCTATATTTTTTGAACAGAGCACGGGTGCCGGGCGATGTTTGAGTGCTGCATAGAGCGATGCTAGAGAGGCGGTGCGCATTATTCTATAAAAATGCATTTTACGCATAGGGCGCCCTGTGGACTCTAAGAATGACGGTACAGGGAGTTGGGCGCCATGTAGATCAAGCTTTGTGATGGGGAAGCCCAGCGGTTTCGCCGTATGGAGCGCCGGGCGCATTGTGGATCTATAAAAATGGCTATTTTTTACAACAGGCGCCATGTAGATCTCTAAAAATTGACGGTACAAAGGCGTTCGGGCGCAGTGTAGATCTAGCTTTGTGTATGTTCCCCCGGTCTTCTCTTAGAATTCGAACCGACCTGGAAAAAACATGGGTCTCAATTGGGAGCCCCCTCTATGAGAAACATGTGGATCTGCCCTGGTCAAATATGCTAATTAATTATGCAAATTAGGTACTTAGAATGCGTATATACTGTTGTAAATCAAATCAGTTCAAGAATCGGTAGCCCGAACCCCTTCTGCCACCGTTTCGCCATGTGGGACATAACAGATCGCCAGATATATGTTCACAAGTGTCAATGAAAATCATGAAAATAGGTCAAATATGCTAATTATGCAAATTAGGTATTTAGAATGCATATATACTGTTGTAAATCAAATCAGTTCAAGAATCTGTAGCCCCGCACCCTTCCACCAGTTTCAGCCCTGTGTGATGTACGGATCTCCAAATATTTTGTTCACAAAAGTGTCAATGAAAATCATGAAAATAGGTCAAATATGCTAATTAATTATGCAAATTAGGTACTTAGAATGCGTATATACTGTTGTAAATCAAATCAGTTCAAGAATCTGTAGCCCCGCACCCTTCCACCAGTTTCAGCCCTGTGTGATGTACGGATCTCCAGATATTTTGTTCACACCATAAATGCTCACAAGAGAAGTCCGGCAGACCGCCACACAGATCAATGCTCCATAATGGCGTTACCTATTGCCTACCTAAAATAGTAGCTTGCTTCTGATACCAAAATTTCGACCACTTCCAGTAAAATCTGGGCTCTGGGGACGAGGCTATTAGCGATTCGGGCCATGGACCTTTACTTGTTTAGAATGGTATGTAGACTAAGGATAGATAAGCAAAATATAAAGAGCTTAAAGTCTGACTCAGAGATTTCGAAATATTATTGTTTGGGGTAAAAATGAAAAATAGGCAAATAGAACTAAATATAGTCAACCTAAAATGCCCAATTCCAAAGATGGAGATGAATCGGATTTTTCGTTTTGATGCAGTAAACATTTAGTGTAGTATTGACATCCCATAGGAGACGGTGTTATAACAAAAATTCCGGATCCCCACTGTTTTATATATTATTTCCATTTTTTGTTTTTATGTGTCCTCATAGTGGTGTATATATGTGTTGTCCTTGCTTCCTTTTTTTTTTAATCCTAATAAATTTTTCCCCCCCTTTTTCTAAATATTTTTTTTCTTATTTTATTGAATCAGGAAGTTTTATATACAAAGTGTGATTTTCAATATGAAGGAATTCGATTTAAGCTTAGCAATTTAACACATGTGATTAGTATATGGACCAAGCATTATGTACATGCAAAAAACATGATTTTTTTGGAAATTGAGGGCGATCTCCCCAGGAAATCTGAGTCGGCCTTAAGGATAAATAGCACACAAAATAATAGAAAACAGATACTAGTACTAGTAGACAGATTGCATTGTATTCTCAAATCACCCGAGTTATTTTATTCATGTTGTAGTACAGTCACATCGGGCTATCACCTGATACAGTCCCATAATTGGAAGGAAACAAATAGCAGTATTGTGATAACCCAATATTGCATATATTCCTTATTTTGTATTACAAGGTTATTTACAGGATATTACCTCACATTGTACAATAATAGAGATTATTCTTTACCCTTCTCAATCTGTATCTTGTTGACGAAGCATGCATTATGCTATGTTATTGTTCTAGGTTACACGGGTCATTTTATTACAAAAGTACTGTGTAAGAAAACAAGTGTTCAAAAGATATTAACCCAGTCACTACTAAAATATCCAATTTATGTCCTTATTAGATTGCTTTTGATCTTTTTCACTTGTGGGTGTTTTAGGGATACCTATATGGGTACCGATAGCAAAAAAGATGATTTTGTTCGTTTTAATTTGCGATTTAGCAACTCACTGACAGTGCCTTTAAGCCATTATGGGATCAATAACTATTTATGCATATTGGGGCCAGTAAACTGTCTGCAAGTCTAAAGTTAAAGTGCATTTTCCTTGTTGGAATCGAATTTAAAGGTCCATGGCCCGATGCCTAATAGCCTCGTCCACGAAGCCCCAGATTTTACCAAAAGTGGTCAAAACTTTTGGATATCAGAAGATGCTACTATTTTTCTCATTTACCCGTGATAATTTTAGAGCTAAAGAATGTTTTGTTTGGAAGTTATGCGCTAAAATGTGCCCCATTTTGGTCGACCAATATTATAGTTACACAGTACAAAATCACGGTTTTTAGCTCTCGCATCAAAACGGGTTGAAAATATCAGCGCGAAACTGTACAGATTTTTTTTTTTTAGGGTGTTGGGTGAAGGCCCAATCTATCAAGATGACCAAATTCATATTTTTAATTTTACCTTGTTTGTCCAATATTAAAGGCGCCATTCGTGTTTCCAGCACCTTATGTTTTAATCATGATCATAGATATCCTTGAGAAAAGCTTATTATCAAAAATTTGAGTCATCCCGATCTTGTGGTTTGGTGTTTGAGCGATGCTCGTTTCCCATGGTCCCATAGCTACTGTGCTGAATTTGGTCCGTTGTATCGCGACAGAAAATACAAAATTGCAAATTTCTCACAGATGCAACCCAATTTGCACGTCCAGATTGGGTACACCGTGATTACTAAGGCTAAACGGTTAGATGATATAAAAACTCAACAACTGTTAGGTAAGTCGGGGGACGAGGCTGTGGATCACGAAAATGCCCCTTTTAAGGCTGTTTTTTTTTACACTACATGTTCACATCTACCACATTTCCTTATGTTATTGCATTTCTGACACAGTATAAGCCTGCATACATTTTGCATGCCTATTTTTGACCTATGAGCTCTCCACACTGTCTTGGCTTTATGATGATTTAATTACAACTGTCTCTCAAAAATTCACTAATTCCATACCTTGAAGTACCCAGATATCAAAATGCATGTGTTGTGAACACTCCGCATGAAAGCCCAGATGGGTGGTGTTTAGTTGGGCACCCACTTTAAGGCCTTTTGTTAACTACACAGGGGAAACGTCCTATAAATTACTGGGTTAGTATTTTTGAAGCCCCAGGAAGAGCTTTAGGAGCCCAGGAATATTTCCGGACTTTTCTGACAATTATTCCAAGATCCCCTTTTTGTTAAAAGTTGGACTAACCCCCTAAAATGGCCTTTTTTGGTGACTTTTTGAAACGCCTCATCACTAAAAAAAGTGGACTTTCTGTCAAAAATTTCTCTACAATGTGAACCTTTTTTATGCAATATTCAGCAAAAAGTGTACCTTGTTCCCTTTTGTGGAATTGGAGGGTGCACCCACTGCGTACAGGCCTGCCTAGTTAAAAATTTTAGAAATCACAGTGTTCTGATGTTTTTGCAACTTCCAGAGCTAAAATAGGGGGAAAAGTTGGCAGGTATGCCTGACAAGCAAGATGCACCCACTTCCCAAATGCAATTTGTGATTTAGATGCCTCCAAGCAGTGGCGTACCCATGCAGCAGTCCAGATGGAGCAAAATTCCAAGTCGTCCTGCCAGAGGGGGCAAAAACTCGTAGTCGTCCTGGTGAGTTGTGCCAATGAAGTCTGAACTTGACGAAATTCGTGCGTTGCGTGCAAAAATCGTGAATTTACTTTAATTTTGCCCAAAATTTAGGCCGAAATTGGTTGAAACTTCCGAAAGGGGAGGAAATTGCATATTTTGGTCAATAGTCGTCCCGCTTTTCGGCTAGAGGGAAACTCCCATCCCACCCCCCCAAACACCAGCCCCCCCCCCTTCAAAAAATTAAAAAACTGAAAAAAATATAAAAAATTGGACCATGATGATTATTCATGGGCAAATATTTACATATTATATGATCAATAATTATTTTGCTGAAAGCTATAAATTTGTGGTCCAAGATGTACCCACAAAGGCAAAATAAAAAAAACATATGTTTCCTGCTACGAGTATCTTGAATTAGAAAACCTGTAACTTATTTTGGGCCAGGCTCTTATTCCCTTTTAAATACACTTCAGTGAACTTGCCTGAAAGAGTCCAATTTTTTTAAAATTTGTAGAAATAGTTTTTCAAGTGAAGGCTCGTCGTAGATTACATGGGTTTATATCTTGCAACACACGTAGTAAGTAACATGAGTGGGAGGAGGGGGGCAGTTACCACCCCAGTGAACTTTGACCAGAAGTAAAACCTTGAAAATCATGCTCAATCAACCTTTTTGGCTTCTCATGGGACAATGTTCACCTCCCGATCAGGAAAACTCCCTCAAATTCACCTCCACACCTGCCTCATAACTGGAAATTTGCCCCCTCTGACAAGTGACTCATGCGTGGCATACCTAGGATATTTGCATCTTGGAGGGGGCAAGGTTGCATCTGTACCCGACAGAGGTGGGGTCCAGGGGCTGACCTGGGGCCCCTATTGGGGTCCAGGCGGCAAAGCTCCTGAAATCTTGGGTTTTATATGCTTTAAACGTCTTCTGAGGGCCAAAGTATTGACGATTTTGGTAAATTCACGTGTCGCATGGGGCTGAACCATTGAACTTTAAACCTTAATTTGCCAGCATCCGGCCTCATAAGCGCCTTGACCTTGAATTCTTCAAGTGAAACCCACAGGGCCTCATTAAACCGATGAAATCAAATATTAGGGGGGCCACAGCCACACAGGCACCCTGGGCTATGCAATGACCCCTGATGGCCCTGGCATTTGAATGTGACAGAAAAGGAATCAAATAGTTTTTTCAAAGCTATGAATCTCCATTCAATTACATGTTGCATAAGTGTCGACACAGACTGTAATGACTAAAATACCCATTTGGTCTTTATCAGGTGCTTTCAGCGTTAATCACTGCAGGGCAGGTAAGAAACATAGACCTGCTACAGACATGCACAAAATGTAGGTCCAATACCTAAAATGTGTTAAAACAATGGCAACTTTTCGCTAGATGCATGAGTTTTTATGGTCATTACATAATTTTGTACTAAATTTCAAAACAAAGTGCAAGGGTTTTTCCAAGTCAGGGAAAAGAGTCCCCATATTGCAGGTTGCCCAAGTTGCAGATTTGTTTTTTTTTTTTTTTTTTCTTGGGACACTCTAGCATATCACAGTGTTGATAGTATACAATAGATAGGCCCTACGGCCAGGAGAGGCTTGGTTAAAACGATGAGCCTGAGGTGACATAGGTTAAGCCGAGGTCAAATAAAGCAGTATGTATTTGTTTTATATAGGGCAAAGGTCCACCCTTTACAGAATTATTTGTTTTTATAAAAAGTTTTTTACTTTTTTTATTATTTGTAACAAAAATATCCACATTTTGGTTATGAGTGTACAAAGTCCAAAAAAAAGGAACATTTTAAAAGGGGGGGGTAGGTTCACTAAAAAGTAACTTTTCATAGCCTGCAGCCCCCTGAATAAAATCAAATTTGCTGTATATATAAATAAAATTTGGAAAAAAAAAAATATTTATTTAAAAAATAAAATTTTTTTATTAACTGCCATAATGTGCTAACTGGCACACAATCATACTTCACAAAAGAATTTTAAATGGAATATTAATTTCATTGATTCTAGCAGATACCTTAGATTACATAAACAATGCATGAAAAACCACTAAGTTTGAATATTTAACATTAATTTTAGTTATATCTTAATTGTTTTTACACAATCTTTAGATAAATATTGCTATTGTTTTGAATACTGCTAAATACTACACTTTCTCTAGTTTTCTCTTGTCCAGATAAAACTGGCCATGGGAGTTGGGGACTTTGCTGTTACCTGTTTGTGCATAAAAACAGGATAGTGACCGGTTACGGGGGACTCGCTAAGGGTATCAAATTCACAATCTATCCCTTTAGGGTTATAAAATCTATTTGGATTGAACTCTTGTATTAGGGCATGGGTACCCTCCAAGTGAAGTTGCAACCAAGTTCCGTTCATATACATAATATTACTTGTACATATAAATAACATTGTGATAAAACAAGTCATGCCCGCTAACTGGTCTGACACAGTAGATATTTATAACAATATAGTCTTGCACTTAAGGTGAAAAATTTTTTTGCAAGAAGGCACACCATATATATAAACTTCATATAACAAATTATGCCTCATGGCCTTTTGGTTTTTGGCAATCAAAACAGTAGTGTTAACATGAGGGGAGGGAGCGGGGGCAGGTACCACCCCAGTGAACTTTGACCAGAAGAAAACCTTGGAAAATCATGCTAATCAAACCCTTTTTGGCTTCTCATGGGACAATGTTCACCTCAATCAGGAAAATCTCTCATCACCTCCACAATCTGCCTAATAACTGGAAATTTGCCCCCTCTGACAACGTGGACTCCTTGTCAGTGGCATACCTAGGATTTTGATATTGGAGGGGGCCAATGTTGCATCTGTACCGACAGGGTGGGGGTCCAGGGGCCTGCCTGGGGCCCCTATTGGGGGTCAAGGGCCAAAGCCCTGGAAAATCTTGGGTTTTATATGCTTTCAGCGTCTTCTGAGGGCCAATATTGCACGAGTTTGTAAAATCACGTGTGTGATGCTGACCAGTGAAACTTAAAACCTATACTTTGCCAGCAATCCGGGCCACTAAGCGCCTGACCTGAATTCTTCAAGTGAGTGAACAAACGGCTCAATCTCCAACCGATGAATCAAATATTAGGGTGGCCACATCCATCCCAGGCCACTCCTGGGATATCCACTGACCACTGTTATGCCCCTTGGCAAGTGAATACAGAAAAGGAAGCAAATAGATTTTCAAAGATATTGAATCTCCATTCAATACATGTGATAAGTGTACCGACAGACGTCATGACTAAATAACAATTTTGTCTTTATAAGGTTGGCTTTCAGTTATCATTGAGGGCAGGTTAAGAAAACCTAGACCTGACTACAGACATGACACAAATGTAGGTCATACCTAAAATGTGTTAAAACAATGGCAACTTTCTCGATAGAGGAAGGAGTTTTATGGTCATACATAATTTTGTACTTAAATTTTCAAAACAAAGTGCAAGGGTGTTTCCAAGTAAGGGGAAAAAAGCCAATATTGCCCAGGTTGCCCAGTGCAGATTTTTGGGACACTCTGCATGTACGTGTGTATAGTATACAAAATTATAGGCCCTACTGCCCATGGAGGCTCTGTTAAAACGAGAGCCGAGGGACATAGTTTAAGCAGAGGCTCAAATAAGGGCAGTATGTATTGTTTCTATCTAGGGCAAAAGGTCCACCCTTTACAGATTATTTGTTTTTTTATAAAAAGTTCCAATAATTTAGAGAAAAGCTAAAACACAAATGATATCCCACATTTTGGTTATGAGATGTCACAAAAGTCCAGAAAATAGGAACATTTTTAATAAGGGGGGGGTAGGTTACTAAAAAGTAAATTTTCAAAGTACTGCATCCGGCATAAATATCAACTTTGCTGCTATAAATTGCCATAATGCTGTTAATGGCTCACACCCAATTCTACTTTCACAAAAGAATTAAATGCGAATATTTAATTACATTTTTTAGCAGATACATAGATACATTAACAATGAGTGAACAACCAAAATTGAATATTTAAACATTAATTTTAGTTATATCTATATTGTTTTTTACACCAATTCCGTGAGATAAATCTTGGCCTAGTTGTTTGTGAACTACGCCTAAAATACTACACTTCTTAGTTTCTCTGCTACAGATATAAACTGCCATTGGGAGTGGGGACGTTGGCAGGTACCCATGTTGTGGCATTAAAAACAGGATTAGTGAGGTTACGTGCGACGTCCTGCTAAGGGTATCAATTCACAATCTATCCCTGTTAGGGTTATTAAAATCTATTTGGGATATGTAACTCTTGTATTAGGGCCATGGGTAACCCTCCAAGTAAGTAAAACAATTTTCTAGTTTCATAATACCTAATATTACTTTGTACATTTATAAATACATTTGTGAATGAAACTAAGTCACGCCATGCTAACTCTGACCATCAGCTAATATGTATAACAACTATCGATCTTGCCAATTGAAGGGGAAAATTTCATTTTGGCAAGAGGCACACCGATAATATATATAACTTCTAAAACAAATATGTTTCATTGGCCTTTTTGTTTTTAGCACATTAATGACTTTTGTTTTAAATTGGCAACTATCTCTTAGAATTGGATGTCCGTATGTACAAAAAAAAGTTAGTCATAGAGAACCACAGAGCAAGCAAGGCTCTTAATCTCGAGTGGACATTTGACAATTCATGTCATGCTTTGTCAATTAGTATCTTTATTATTTTTTACTTAATAGTCCTTACACAGGGACTATGTAACACCAAAAGAAAAATAATGTATTGGTATATCAAAACCAGGCGAATTGGGCAGAGATGCATAATTTGAGTGTTCATGGTTCAAATAGAAAAATAAGAATTTTTGCTAGCATTGCTTTTTATTTCATCTCAAAAACTTGATCATTGCTAAACTTGGAAGTTATGAAGTTTTGAGATTTGACTTTCCAAAATGTTCAAAATGAGAAAAAACCTAAAAACCGAAAAGAATAAAGGAATATTGAGAGAAAATGTCTCAAAAAATATTCTGACCACAGGAATTTTACCTCAAAACGCATGTGTTGAGAAAAGCTAGACTCACAAAAATCACAAACTATAAATTTGGACACAAAAATCACCCATTATCTCGTTTTGCCATCTTTCTTCCATTTTGAACCTTTCACATGGTTTTGATATACCATGTCACATGTAGTGGTTGCACATTTGTAGTTCTGTGGGAGCGAGTTGTTGCATGATAAGTGCGAATGTCCACTTAATATCTAGATTATAGAAGACCCAAGTTTATTGCCACTTTTTGTAACTATCTTGTTTTCATATGTACAATATAAAATATCATGAATTTGTATATAATCAATGGGCTCAAAACTGGCAACTATGATAAGGCATGCTGACTTTTAAAAAAAATACATCCTTTTCCCCAAGTTCCATTTTCCATTACACACAAACGTCTTCCAAAATGTAACAGAGTATGTTAAGAGATGTAGAGACATCTTCCTATTAATTTCAAAAGGATAACTTAAAAGTAGTAGCATGTTAAAGTATGCTTCGGATTCATTTCACCATAATGATCAAATTTGATCCAAATATTGGCAAGAAGCTTGTTCATGTGATCTGACCAAATATATATTCCCAACCTTATTTATTTAGTTACTAATTGGAATACAAAGTTAAGAGAAGGATAAACAGTTATATATTAACTTAACAGAGTTTCTAGTTGTAAAAAGGAAACACATTTTCTAGGTATTCACTGAAAACAATGACCAGCACTATGTTCCAACGGGGGCCTTTGATATGTTTTCATTTTACTGCATAGCAAATCTCACAACAGGCGCCCGCAGTGCACACACAGATCGGCTTTTGCCCCACAGTTCTCATGTTTGTTGGTATGTCTACTGTAATGCCCTTTCACTGTTTGATGCGTTAACTGTGAATTCTTGCACTGGACACCACAGAGTATCAAATCTAGAATTGAACTAATCTCAATCAATGTTTCCTGATGCTAAAGAAATTATAGTATGATAAATATATTAATATTAAACATTCGTGATAAAATAGGTAATATTAGCTAGGTAATAACGCAAGCAAAGATATAGGAAACACTGTTTCAGATAATTTACTTGTAGTAATTACAATTATACGGATAGAGAGTAGATAAACATAATGGCACCACAATTTGATTCAATAAGCATATTACTATTAACCCCCTGTGCCCACTATGTGGAATGTGATTTAATGGAATAAAGCACCTGTAGTATGGAATGGGGTATAATAGTAATTATGCAATTATAGTCTTTACACATTCGTTCAGAGGGTCGATTAAAGTTGCCAATTGTTATTTTAAAGGACTAATGCAGCCGGTTTATGAAAATAACCAGATATACATGCGCCAAACAATATTAGTTACATGTAAAAGGCTTTTTCCAAATGAAAGATTTAATGAACTGCAAGGTTTCATGAATATACATGAAAGGGGGCATGGCCCGATGTAAGGATATGAAGTTTTCATCTTGATAGATTGCCCTTCACTCCAAAACCCCATCTGTAAAGTTTTGCGCAATATTCAAACCGTTTTGATGCGAGAGAAAAAAACGTGATATGTTGTAAATCGCCATAGATACTGTTGTAAAAACTAATATTGGTCGACCAAAATGGGGCACATTTTCACTTAGACTTCCAATACCAACATCCTGGCCTCTAAGATTCTACAGTGGTAGTAAATGAGAAAAATAGTTTAGCTTCTCTGATACCAAAAGTTGCCACTTCCGGTCAAATCTGGGGCTGCTGGGAACGAGGATATAGGCGATGGGCTCAGGCCTCCTTTAAAGATATTAATGACAGCGTCATCTTTGTTTTAATGCTGAGGTACATCTCCAACTTTAAGAATGGTTGTCCTCTTAGTTTGTTATGCACAGAAATTGCATGTTTTAGTAAGTGCTTATACAAGAACACAGCAGCTACCTGGGTATGTTTGTTGAAGAGGCACAAATTAATGTTTGTGTCCAGCGTTGACAAGGATTATAATGGAATTGTTTGCAGTGGTACGAACGGGCCTGCCTGCTATGAGGGGGCAAATTCCCAAGGCTTGGGAAATTTCCCCTCAGGGGGGTCAAAAAGGACATATTTTTCCCGGTCAGAGGGCTAAAAAACGGTGATTTAGCATGATTTTGCAAATTTTTCCCAGCCAAAGTCGTCGGGGGGGGGGGGGCCAACATGCACCCCGCCCCCACTGTTACGCCCACTGATTGGTGGCTAATTGGAGTTCTACAAAAGACAATTAGATTGCAAATTGATCGATTGCTCATGTGAACAAGCTCTATTATCTTGAGTTTAAATTAATGCCCTCAAATACATGTCGGCAAATCCTTACTGTATAAAAAAGTTGTTATTAATAGAAACAACATACTCTAAACGTGACCATTTTATGAGATAGTGAAGCTTACAAAGGTAAATAGTGAGTCAAAGTTACTCCTCCTTTTTACCAAAATACCTTGTGTATTCAAAGGTGGATAGGATGCTTGAACATGGAACTTTCAAAATGCAACCGAAACATGTATTTTCACGACCTAAAAACAAGCTAAACACACGCTAAACAAGCATTTTATCTGTTTATGATACGCTCAACAAGTACGCAGTGCTATGAATGTAAATTATACACTTTATTATCTTTTTATTGTGCTTTACTTCCAAAGTTCCATTACGATAGTTTGATGATTTGGAGCCATGCTTAATGAGATATAACATGGACAATTTCAGGTTAAGATAAAAAACACCCTTTTTTCCATATTTTGCGTTTGGGACACCTAACCGATGTTACACGCGTACATCACCCGTGGGAGATAAAAGACACCTTTTTACGCCCCGTTTTATTGTTCACGCATCATATCCACCTTGAATACAAGTGCACCCCCCCAGGGGTAAACACCAAATTGTTTTCATATTTGTGAGTGATTTCAGTAAGGGTCCACTTAATTACATCTGCATATGTTTCTATGTCATCGTGTCTCTTTTAACTGGGTTGCTATCAAAGGAAACAGATTTGTCCCAACATCAGGTGATTGTAGAGAATGGAATTAGATGACTTCAAATCTTGTAATATAATTGACACAGAGGTAGGCAAACGTCGTATAATTTGTTGGTTGGGACAATATAATGGATTTAAAAAAGTGGTACAAAATGTACATTGCCCACCATTGGGTACTTAGGCCTTGTAGCATACACAACCCGACTTATATGGTAGAAGGGGTTTCACGCACGTCTACTATGAGTAGAGATGGAACCTACCACTACATGTACATTCACCGAGTCAGGATTTCCATGTTTTTTTGGCCAATAGACAAATATGGTACATGTAGGGCTTGTCTGCACCTCGTGGTAGTAGCTAATTGATACAAGGGCTCAGCACGCATGTCATATATATCAAGACAATTTATTTTTAAGATCTTTTTTGGCACATAGTAACATTTGTTAATATAATGGCATGAATATATATATATATATATTTTTGTCCGAGATAAATAGAGAAGGAGTGTATATCACCTAAATTGTCTAAAAATATCACGATTGTTTTGGTAAACAGGCATAGTAACTGCGGGGAAGCTACATTGTAGCTATAGGGTTAAGTATTATAGTTGATTCCGGGACAGTTGCTATGTGTTGCCAATTAAGGATCAAACAAAAAATTGACACTGGAATTCATTGACAAAATTGATGATTTTGACTACACTGACACCATAATTTGCTGTGAATTTGGGAAATCGAAGCAATTTCATGTAAGGGGTGATTGATGTAAATAGACGGCCAAACCTAAAAGCACCACCAGGTGTACCTGATATTAAATACTGGCATTTAAAGTACTATGAGGTTGTTAAGTTAGTACTGATAAATAGGTGGTCATTCCATGAAGTTTGAAAAAAATGTGTCCCAGTTACAATAACCCCTGTTGGGGCTTAATTTTACACATGTAAAATTAGCAGGTCTTTCCTAGGATTGTAGGTATTTGAATGCTCGTTTAGTCTGAGGGCTTGAATTTCATTGTAAAAAATCAATCAGCCTGAAATTGCATGATTTCTGACCCTTTTGCGTTGTCATGGCAAGCCTGCATATAAACACTGACATACATCATGGCATGGGCATGTGACAGATATTGACCAATCGCTGTACACCGTACATAGAGTAAAACATGATAAATACTGAACACTGGAAGTAAAAAAAAAATTCACCAAAAACTTAAGGTGGACTTCAATCGTTTATAGCATAAGGTATTCAGTGCTGTCACGAGTTGTAACCATGGTGTCCCCATCGTGACACATTTCTCTAAGACTTTGCACCCATTTTTGGTTAGTAACTTTCCCTATAAATATTATGCCAGGTTTGTATTATGTTGCATGACTTAAATATCTGATTCATATAAGCAGGGACCTCTACTTAGGCAACTGGTTGTCCCTGTACAAAACAATCCCGAATACTTGAAATTCTCTTAATTGAATACACAGAATGAACCATTATGAATGATAGCCTAATGAAATATGACTTCTCTTTGATAAAAAATTTACATTTCATAACCCCAACTCTGTCATAGTTTGCATGGAATGACCCAGTACCATTCTCACAGCAGTAGAAACGTTAGTATTATTTCATATAGCAACTTTGAAGTTACTATTTCCCTTTTTATAAGCAGGTACTGAACAAACATGATAAAAAATAGAAGGTAGATCTTGTGAGGTTAAAACCTTGGCATAGCTGGACATCAAATCTCAATTTTGAGTTGGTGGTAGAAGAGGGTTAATTAAAGGAATAATATCACATCTCACATAATTGACGTAAAGGTCATCTTGTGACAATATATAATCTAACTGGGTCCTAAGATACTCCATAATTCAGCAGGGTTGATAGGTGGGCATTCTTTAGTAAGAAATATCAAAAAGTTGCTATTTGGACACATTGGGATACTCTTGCGGAGAATCTGAAAAGACTGCAAAATCTTCTACCAACATATGTCCAGTTCCATATACAACATTATTTGATCTAACAATTGTTAACATCTCTTGTTTCTCTTCCGATTAGAAGCTCTCCTCTTTCTCTGGTCGGTATCCTTGCTTTCAGTACACAAATGTTACGTGGAATGTGATCTGTCGTTAAAATCATTAATAAAAATAACTTTATATATTAAAAGTAGGTTTATACTCAGATTTTAAGTTGCCGACCAAGCGACTGCCTATTGAAACCATGGAGTCAGTACTTATGTTAAGCTGTTTTTACCCATTAATGACTGTACAAGATGTTCGTATCGTTGTCCAAACACTGTGGCTTCTCAAATATTGATCCCGCCAGAGAACGAGTTACAAATTGGACTGACTCACTGAATTCCTCAAGGTCCTTGTTTATGCATGGTGCTCCACAGTGGGGCAGACCAAGAGATGTTCCATTGTATGTGGTGCTGTTCTACGAAACCACAGGGAGTGTCCTGATCTGCTTCCATGGTTAGCCCCGCTTCTGCAATGGAAACCTTAGATCGGCTGATTATGGTTCTCAATCTGTTAATTGAGGCATCGCCATTCATATCAGCCCATGAGGAGTCAGCTCCAGGTGGAGATGCTCACCAGGTTATAAAAATAGATGTTACTTGGTTGATGGCCAAGTCTTTCTTTCCACAACTGGCACTCTCTTAAGCTCCTAGAGACTGTTTCAAGCGGTTGGACTTGCTTAAAGAATTTATTGGTATAAACTATCGGCACATTATAATGAAACATCCCCAAATATGACGTACCAGATGGTTTGCATGGGCATTGGAGTATTCCTGCGAAGAAAACATTATTTCCACGCTTTAACGTTACGAGCATTAGACGATTTAAGGAAGCCGACCACGTTTATTATTTACGCTATCGTTTTGCCACAAGCCATGTTAGTCTCTCACAACAATTGAAAGATGATCGGTGGTTAGTCAAGTCTGCTCGGTATGAAAGACTATCGCGTGACTTTTAACATTGGAAGTAAAAAACACAGTTTACTTTAACGTTTTCCTTTACAAATATATAAATTCTCAAAAATGGCATACATTGGTGCCTTAATTTTTATGAAATGAGCCTGGGATTCTTGAGGAAATATTAGTTTTTAAATAAAATTAGGAACTCTACAGCATACAAAGAAGCGCTATCGGTACATTGAAAATATGAAAGTACGTAGCAGTGCTGAACGCGCATTAGTGGGTTCGAACACTGAGCGCTATACAAGGATTGGAAACCTGGACTTCGTAATTGAAGCATGATGCAGTTGGTCATCCCAAAAGAGCCGAAAGACAGGTGGTTAAGAGCCGGTTCTTTATATACACAAGTGTTCCCATGGAATATGTGGAATAAGCGACGTACCTTAACAGATCTACAGAATCAAGCCCAATGTCAGTGAGCTCATTTGTATTTGCGCGTTGGGATGGCATGTCTCTACAACGTGCACCACCCGGGAAGACAATTCTGTTAAATCAGTGTCTAGTCAATGGATGTGTTCGGTAGACCAAGAGCCGGCCCGTGCTCCATTTATATAGTATACAATTACTGTTGCTGTAGCCAATCAATTGTAGAGAGATCAGTGGTTCAGTGTGACTGCGATTAAAACTAAATATTACGCCGACCCCTTTAAAATGTCACCGTTTCATGTGTGTAGTGGTTTAGGCCAACTATAAACCTTGTCTAATCACCAAAATGAATCTAAAACACCCCTCTTAACATTTTCCTCAATATAACTGAGGCTTTTAAAACGTGTAGTTCTTGCAATATAAAATTCTAAACGAAACTTCGCTCCTATCCTGTGTGCTCAACGGAGTTCAAAAGGATGAGGCTTGTGGCAAACTTTGCACGTGAATATGCGTGGAGGGATATATTTCGCTGACTTCTGTTTCGGTATTGCATGCGGCGTTGTAAATATACCACACGGAATAGAAAATGGTAGCTTACATGATCGTGGATACAGTTGTGTATATTGGTCGGAATAAATTGGATTTTTTGTAGGAATACTACCAATGGCCATGAATAAACCATCTGGTACATTTTATTTAGGATATTTCATTTATATATGTGCCGATTAGATTCATACCAATAATCGCTTTGTAAGAAAAACTCTCTCTGGATTAAGGCGGTGGGTTGGCCGCAGATTTATTCGCCATGCTCGCTACGCTATGGCGGATGTATAGGTGGAGCAATTCCTGCTAGGATGGTGTAAGTTTTTCCATTGGTGTGAAGGAGCATCCTGTGACAAGCACGGCAGGAAATATTTAACGCTGAAAAGCTTCTTGGCATGGGTTAACATTCCCATACAGGCAATGCAGATTAGAAAGGGTTAAGAGGAGGAGCTGGGACCCAGATCAAACATCTCATTTACCCCATAACATGGATGGAGACATTTTAAAAATTTCACCCCGGGGTTTTTAAACTTACATTGGCCCCTATGAAAAAGTGATTACCACCAAGGTTGATATGACCTTAACACAAGCAATTTAGAGGCAAAATGGAACATTCTTGTAATGGAAAAAAAAATGACCGAATCGATTGTGGCTTTAACAGATAACTTATAAAAATACAACGGCCACTGGTTGAAGCTGTGTTCAACTTATTCAAACTTTATTTGCACCATATCATTCAAAAGAAGCAATCAAAAAAAGTATATAAACAAACCAAGGAACTGGGTGTGGCAATATAGGTCCATTAAGCACTGCAATGCAGTACCGGGGAATGCAGTGAAATGAAAATGGGTGGAAACCATCTCTGACTAAACAGAGCAGCAGTGCCATGCTAATTTAAACTGTGTGCTGCTTCATGAGTCAGTCAGAGATGGTTTTCATCCATTTCCACTGATTACAGTGCAGTGAAGTATGAATGGACCCTTAGAGATCGTGTACATTGCATTGTATATCCTATCCCACCAAGCAAACAAACAGTGGTAATGCTGGCAATCAAGTGTTAATTCTTTAGAAAAAAATATTAGGGAGGAAAAAGAATTAAGGGGAAATTAAAAACACCATTATTTCAAAATTAGAAACACTCAATCATGCAAATCTAAAATGAGAAGTTTAAATTGATTCCTTTCATTATGACCATTATCACCCACTGGCGAAGTGCCAAATTGTGTGAAACGTTTTTCTATGGAGTGAGAACTGCGCACTATGATGAGATTGAGATGTATTCCGCGTATTGAAATACGTGTTACACAATTTGGCACTCGACGCGCCCTCGTATCATCACCAAGGGAGTTTAGTTTCTCTAGGAAAAATTATGAAAAATGGATACTTCAGTATTTCTAGAACTACTTCAACAAAAAAGTGTTGTTGCAACCCCTGTTTCTTGTTTTGATGATCCCTACAGAAAATAAAAATTGTATTGAATTTTTGATATTTCTTTTCGAAACCATTAAAAACAAACACCAAATATCCTAAACTCATTTCAATTACTTGAGAAAAATTGAAATAAAATTGTGTAGGTTTTGACAAAATTGGCCCATATGGGTCTTAATACTGCCAAAATCAGTCTCTGCACAAAGTCTATGGAGATTTGAAAACGCATTACGTGGGACAGATCTCTAAAATGCCTTTGGAACAAAAAATTAGAATTGGCACGCGTTTTTTTACCATTAACACCATTCATGAGAATTTCAACAAATCTGGGCACGCAGCCGTAGCCGATAATCCTACCTTAAAGATAGCACGAATATGTTCCTTGTTTCCTACAAAGTGTACAGTGTTTTCGTACAGTCTGAAGTTGAAATCAATAGGTTTTAGTTATGAACTAAGGTGGATTTTCCTGAAAACGTTTACAGTGCAACCAGATTTGAGGTGCAAAAGTATTATTAATGAACATACGCCATTCATTAATAGTTTTGGGCATTGGTTAACATATAATGATTTGGAAGGATATCAGAATATGAAAGAGTGTGCACATTTATTAGTTTTGATTAATCCGAAAGGAAAAATAACAATTGCACCGCCACGGCACTGCCAATATTTTGGCACCACCCAATCGGCCAATTCATATCATCAGATTTGCGAAAGTCTACTTGCATAGTGGAGCATTTAATTTGTTGCACTAGCGATGAAAACAGGCAACATACTGATGCACATGCTGTTTCTTAAGTGCAAAAATTTACAGGGAAAAGTCAGCGGAGACTTTTTGTGCTTAGGGAATGTGGGACTCTTTCTTCCATCAATTGGTTCGCATAAAAAATACGAAAAATTGCCGATCAGACAGGGAACCTTGGGGAAAATACAACAACTGATAACATTACACGTGACACAAAGATTTTTATGTCTGCGTTCTTGCACAAAACAACCACACCTCGGTCCAGTGGGCGTGAGAGAAATGGTGATGGCTTGCTAGTCATAATACATGTGATTGATTCTTCCGGTTTTATTTCTCATGGTTGAAATCCACTGACTGACTTTTTACAAGGGTAACTGATAAAAAATTAAAGTGGCACTTTTAAAACATACAATACTTGGTACTTGAATAGTTCTCCCAAGCAGAGCACTATTTCTTTCAGACTAACCTGAGATATTTTGTAAAAACAATAGTCCATACATAAAGAAAAGATAATAACCTTGTTGTGGTATGGGTCTGTTAGTCCATCTGCATATTCTTTCCAGCAAATCCTTTGCATTCCTTTTTTTCCTCAGGTTTGTCTTCCTTTCCCTAAAGTACAACAATGTGCTAGGATGGCGATAATAAAAAAGGTACACAGAAGAAAAATCCACCCAGTGAATTGCTGCAGTATTATGTTCAATGTAGGACATTCTTGATGTCAGGATTAATCTGTAGATTTAAATAATTAGGGTTGTTTTTAGAATATCACTCTCCACAATATATGTACCCTTTGTGAAACTATACACCCCAGTTTCTTCATGGTAGTCGCTACAAAGCTACTCCAAGTGTACTTTGTAAAGCTCGGAAGTATGAAGGTAAGAGATGTGGGGGTATATCATTGTACCAAACTTTCAAGACGTTTTTTTTTTTTGTTTTTTAGGCAGGGCACAACTGCACTGCAAGTGAAAAGCAGACAGCACTGAATATAGCGCAAATTGTCACTTCATGCTTCAGGCAGACAGTAAAAGGGGTCTACATGGGTTAACAAAATAACTACGGGGTATCGCAGTGTAGCAAGATTTATGATTGGCTGTCACTGGATAAGAAGCCAAGTGTCAAAAGTTCACAAGATAAGAACAGCTTTGTCGCAGTGTCACAAGATAAGAATGGCTGGTGTCATGAGTGCAAATTTTACCCATGTAGACCCCTGTATAGACATGACCTACCCAATAAACCGTTATAGTGTTCATCAGTAATTCTGAAACAACTTTTGGCTAATGCCGGGTAAACCCTGGAAAGTGTGTGGACAACGATTGACAATGGAAATTGAATACACAATTCAACAGGACACGTGCGTGCAATAAAATTTGTTTAGAAATTTGATGGTTTCCCCTGATCAGGCTTTGCCCGTGTGGCCATTTCCACGATGGCCACACCACTTTGCCCCCCAGCACCACAGGATGCCTACACAACTGCAAAGACACACAGCTCTTAACACATTTTCCCAGACTTGGGACTACTTCGACCCAGATCACTTCAGTGGTCGTTTGCCATGGTTGTTTTAGGCAGTCAACCTTGACCAATTTTTCAACACTAGCGAGACAGAGCAATTTTGACCCAGGCGGCCCTGATTTCTAGCCAGAGTGTCTCGCCGCGAGGCTGGTTATCAATGAAACTGCAACACGATATCAGCTCATGTGCCCATACATGTTTGCCGACGGTAGGTCAGTAATTGCCAATCTTTATCGCTAAAGTCCCTTGTGTGGTGAGACTTTGTGAAGTGCTAGCAAGGGTCGGCGGAAAAGGGATTAACACCTCTTATGTACACCAAGGCAGCCTTTTGAATACTGCCAAACATGTTTGATCGAGATTCTCGATCACTTTGAGCACAGAGTAAGTGTTAAACAAAATGTGTTGATTACAGCTTTTTAATAGTGGCTGATTTATGAAATGCGAGAACGCCCAGCTTTGGGGTCTACATTCATATGATTTTTCTATATTTAATTGTTTATTTTAAGATACTTTCTGTTTTGTTTATTTTTCGTGTATTTTGATTTACCAAAAGCAAGCAAACAATGTCTCTGTGCGACACATGGACGTGCCTTCATTCAAAAAATTAACCATACCTAATTACATCAAGTTTTAGTTTTTTCTACGGTTTATCCACACCTTTGTGATCCATGACCTGTTCCCCCGATGTACCTAAAAAAATTTGAGATTTTTGTCCATTTGAACTGTTAGACTTAGGTAATCTAGGTGTACCTATCTTGCATGCAAATTCACACGATCTGTAAGAAATTTGGGCAGACCCCACCATGACAGCACATGCAGTCTGCTATGGGACCACTGGGAAAACAAGCGACGCTCATACACAACAAGCAAAGATCAGCATCAAACTCAAATTTTGAGAGTAAGCTTTTCTCAAGGATATCTAGTGAACAAGATAAAACATAAGGTGCTTGAATCACAAAATCCACATTTAAATAGGCTCATTACTTTTTTATTATTAACGTGCAATTTCAATTGTGTCTATCAACTTTACATTAGAAAATGTCTCGCAAACTATATACCCAAGATTCCTAACTTTGTACTGGAAGGGAGACATCCTTCCCACATCCACACCCACACCGCTAAGGCTGACTCAGAGATTCCGAAATATAATTTTGTGTTCACAATTATAAATAGTTGACTAGAACTAAAGAGAGCAACACAAAATGTCGATTCCAAAGTTTTGAGATGAATCAAATTTTTCATTTTGATCAGTAACGTTTATGTATAGTATACAGTCCCATAGGCATAGTGTGTAGGATCCGAAATTATAACAAAACTGCGATTTTCCATATGGCGGACATCGATTTGAGCTTAACTATTTGGCATACAGTGAATATAATGTGGACAACATTATGTTCATGTAAAAACACTATTTGTCAGAATTGAGGGCACCATCACTTGCGAAATCCTCTGGTCAGCCTTTAAGGGGATGACCCGATTTAAGTTTTTTTAATTCTGTTTCAATCTTGTGATGAATGGCCTTCACCCCAAAACCCCACTGTAAAGTTTTGCGCCGAAATTTTTATTTCAACCCGTTTGTTGTAAGTGAGATCTAAAAACTTGATTCGGTACGTCCATAAGTACTTTTGTAAAAAGTAATATTGGTCGCAACCAAAATGGGCAATATTTTCGCTCATAAACCAAACATCCTTACGCCCCTAAGATTTCACAGGTAATGACTACCCAAATTTTGTATCCACTTCTGGTAAATCTTGGGTCCCTGGGGACAGGGCTACCGTATTTTTCCTAATACCTCCCCGGGGGCGGTGCATTTTTCAAAAGTGAGGGCATTTATTACAATCAAATGGAAAAGTCAAAAATCCCCTTACACACGCTTATTTGTGCTGATTACCGATAATCAGTGGCGTAAATTTCTTTTTGTGACATTGGGGGGGGATTGGGGTTGATGAAAACATTTTGAATGACCTGGGTTTGCTGAAAAGAGGCATACTAGCACATGGTGCGCTCGCAGCGCGCAGAAATGTTTGCCATTTAGAGCTAAATCGTTTAAATCTAATGGTATTAAGAACAAAATGCT
>JAMKCH010004793.1:0-60563 GCA_023653785.1 Ophioderma brevispina | reverse complement strand
CTCAAAAGCGAGGATAATAATAGAATAAAAGACAGAATCAATAAACGACGCAGTCAATGAAGATTAGTCTACAATAATCAGATCGTAATCCAGAAATGCGAGGCAAAAGAAACGATTAAGTTACCGATTAAGTTACATTGAAATCCCCTGTCTGACTACATTCAAAGAACACAATACATGATAAACATGTCAGTGAACAAGATAATTGTGTGCAGGGAAGGTGATCAACCACAAGAAAGTCCGCTGACCTTTCTGCACGAGCGATCACCTACCCACCTATTGGGATACAGAATAACATGGGTCAGAATTCGACAGTCGAAAAACCTGTAACAGAAACGCCGATAAACTTGCCAAAATAACGTTTCTGTTCTACCTAAAAGATGTAAAAACGAACCTAGGGCGTTACAACATCATAAGATAGACAAATACTGAGTTCTGAAACCACAGTAGTGGTTAAATATCTGTAAAATTCAAACAAAAAATGGGAGCTTAGCTATAGACACTACCGTATCTTGTGGAATCCCAAGACGAAAGAGGAAGTTGGAATTGTGGGTATGGGTGACGTCGGCTATCGCTGACGTCACAGTTAGGGACCGGGTAATGATATATGTGTGTATTTTGGGAGGTTCTGCATCTGTACCAAGACACATGCAATTTGTACATCCAACATCGGATGTTAAAGGTAAGCAGTATTCTGTATGAGTCAAATACTACATGGTCTTCGGAAAATAGGGCATACTATTTTCCCTTGGTACTGGCTACGGGTCCATAACCAGTACCTTGGGAAAATAGTGTGCCCTATTTTCCTCTAACCATGTAGTATTTGCATATTGTCAGAGTTAACAAACTGATACATATACCTTGATATGGTTCACATGTGGAAAAAATCAAACTGTTCAGACATTAGCCTTGTTTAGAGCAAAGTCATTGTGAATTGAATTTCTATGATCAAAATAATTAATGATAGAGGATTTTCAAACCATATGACAGTTGAGCAAATTGATTAACTCTTGCACAAAATGTAAGGAGGAGCTGTGAATCAGAATAATAATTTATCCTGGAGAAGGCTATTTTTAGAATGGTGTGCAAAACATACTTGTCTGCATATTTGTTGTGTCATCTGCAAGAATTGTAGAAGTCACATGGGGATTACTCTGGTTGTATGTCTGTATGTGTATGTGTGTGTCTGGTCAAAATGTTAACCCTTAATATATTGCATGAGTTCCGAAAGGGCTACGATGATGTAACTTGGTGGAAAGGAGGGGGCAGGTGGGGTGACATATTGGTGGCCTCCTGTGACCTTTGGCCCCATTCATAAACTGCGACAGCAGATGACACTCGCGGTCCGGGGACCACAATGTATTTTTAATACTTTCTCTTTCTGTTACATCCTTGCCCTCCCCTAAGAATAATCACAAAAACTTGTGATAATTAGCACCATGCATTGACAAAAAAATAGGCACACTGTAATTTTTCAATTCCATTTGCTGCCTTAAAGGAATTTATTGGTATAAAACTATCGGCACATATATAATGAATATCCCTAAATATGATGTACCAGATGGTTTTCATGGCCATTGGAGTATTCCTTGCGAAGAAACCACCATTTTCATGCTTAATTTTCGTAGCAGTAGACGATTTGAGGAAGCCGTCATGTTTATTATTTACGCTATCATTTTGCCACAAGCCGTGTTTAGTCTTTCACACCAACTGATCGATGTTCGCCGGTGAGTCAAGTTCTGACCCGTACGAAAGACTATCGCGTTAATTTTAACATTGAAATTAAAAATACAGCTTTAATTCATCGTTTTTCCTTTAAAATATATAAATCTATCAAAAGTGGCATACATTTGTGTGTAATTTTTAGAAAATAAGTGAGGGATTCTTGAGGAATACAGTTTTTAAATAAAATTAGTAAACTCTTCAGCATACGAAGAAGCGTTACTCGGTACATTGAAAAGTACGTAGATTGCTGAACCGCGCATTAGTGGCTTTCGAATATGACCTTAGCGCTCGTTATTACCAGTTGAGGGATCCATCTTTTCCTTTGTTTATCGCCATTTCGTTTCGCATTAACTCAAAATAAATAATGAAATAAAATATCACAAATATGTTCAAATGCTGTAATGTAAATTTAACTAAGGGTATTACTGGACATCGGTTTCCCAAGAGAGACTCGGAGCTGGCGCGACCCCTATTCAATGTCCAATTTTCATGGATTGTTGGCGTTTACGCCAACTAAAACCTTTGTTAATCACAAATTATATCTAAAATACCCCTCTTTACATTTTTCCAAATCATTGAGGGTTTTAAAAAGTGTATTTTTTTTGCAATAAAAATTTCCAAACAAACTTCACTCTTATCCTTTGTGTGCTCACCGAAGTTCACAAGGATGAGGCTTGTGGCATACTGACTGAAGGTATGGGATATGTTTCGCTGGCTTCTGTTTCAGTATTTACGTGCGCGTTGTAAATTTGGTACAGGGAATAAAGATGGCAGCGTTGACGATTGTGTACAACCGTGTACATTTGTCGGAATAAATCTGGATTTTTTGCATCTATGCGTGTAGGAATCAACTTGAAACTTCCAGTATGTAGTTTTGATTGCAACACGAACTATATAGGTCGCGGTAAGTCTATACCATGATGTTGCTTTAAAGGGATATGCTAACAATTTGCATCAAGACATTGACAGTATACCAGGCATTTTTCGCATTTATAACATTTATCAATTCTCATTTTTATTATTGATTGCCCAATAAAAGGAAATACAGGTATGCCACTTTTTGACTTGTGTATGTTTGGATGTGTGTGTGGGGGGGGGGGAAGTTTGAATTTGGTGGAGACAGGCTGACTCATACATAAAATTTTAGTGCTGAATTGCTCCAGTTTAAGAAAACCTGTGATGCCAAGATTGGAACACAGGACAGTTGCAATTACAGTTATGTGGATTTAGAGGTCAAACCCCTGTTTTCCATTTTAGAAAAATAGGACAAAATGTCTTAATATCTACTGAAAATTGTATAAAAACTCTTTTCACCTGAGCTATACAATTGACACCTAATTCATTGTGAAATACCTTCAAAATAATTCATCCAAGTTGATAATAGATGTAAAATGCCCATTGTGTCTTTCAGTTGCTAGTGTTGTATCATATCAACAAATTATATTACTGTTCTTTGTGAAAACAGACATTAAACTTAGAAAAGTTGCTTTAAAACTGTAATATTAAGACCGTAATAGATGGAGAGAAAAGTTATGCTCTATAGTGGTTCTTGCCTTTGGTCGATCTATATTGTTTTGCCGTGTTTTAATAATTGTTTTACCTGTTCGATTACAGACCCGGTATTTGATCTTCAAAGTTGCAAGGAAAAACTGATAAGTTTCTACAACCTGAAGATGAGCCAAGTTCAACTGCTGCCATGGTTTCAAGAAAGAAAAAAAAAGATGGATGACATTTATGTCAGCTTAGAATTGGAGAAGGTGGTTGAAGGGAGAGGAAGTGATAGCCATTTAAAAAGTGAAGACTTGGTAAACCTTAAAACATCAGGACATACTCCTGCAACAAGGGTAATTGTGAAGGGGTTAGCAGGGTCGGGAAAGTCCACCCTAATGGCAAACCTTGCATATTCATGGGCACAACAGAATCATTATTGCCCCCTGTTCAAGTTCGAACTTGTATTCATTCTGACTTTACGCAAAGTGCCAAGAGGGTCAAGATTAATTGATGCAATTTTTCAGCAAATTCTTGATAAAAATTCAGTTTCCCGGGTTGGTTTACAGGAATATATTCAATCCCGCCCAAACAAGGTACTTTTGTTATTGGATGGATTTGATGAATATTCTGCCCCTGATTTAAACAATATACAAGGGAATATGGAAGAAATAATTGCTTGCAATGATTTACCAGACATGTATATAATTGTAACAACACGTCCTCATAAGCATTTAGGCGAATGCCAATTATTTTATGAATCTGTACAACTGACCGGGTTCTCTCCTGAAAATATTAAGCAGTATATGAAGAAATTCTTTTATCATGATACAGAGCTGGTGGGAGGACTAAGCAGGAAGTTAACTGAGTCAGATATTTTGAATTCCCTCTCACACATTCCTGTCTTGCTGATGCTTATGTGCTTGTTGTGGGAAGATAAACAGACATTGCCCAATACACAGTTTGAAATGTATGCAAAATTCATAAATTTCCTGTGGAAAAAATTCTGTGAAAAATACAATGTTGCTGAAAATTCAGGCCTGGCTGATGTCCTCTCTAAGCTTGGTAAAATAGCACTTGAGGGAATCTTATGTAGAGAAAATTTGTCAGAAGAAAAGCTTGTGTTCACTGGGAAAGATTTTGCAGATGAATATAACAAAGGGTGCCAAATAGGTATTCTGACAATGGAGAGGATGCAATCAGACCTAGATGTGACCAATGCCGTGAGTTTCTTGCACAAATCTTTCCAGGAATATTGTGCTGCACACTATTGGGCTAGTAGTGTGCAGCACAATATGTGGGCTAGGTTGTTTGGCTGTGCATCTAAAAAATTCAGTGAAATTTTAAGTAGGATAGATACACGGGATGTAGTTTTGAGTAAATTTGAAGTACTGAAGTTTTGTTGTGGATTATGTAGAAATAATAGTGGGGCTGTTGCTATTATACAGCATGTGATTAGTTTATGGATAAGAAATGGATGTTTTTTCAGTACCATTAAAAAGATTGGTGAGGAAGATAGTTTGCCTATACTGATATTGCTGTATGAGAGCAGTTTCCCCAAGGATGCAAATCTTATCAAGTCTTTGGAGTCATTCACATCGTCTGATAAAATTACCATTGGCAATGATATAAATCCACAGGCCCTACCTATGTTTCATCACTTTATCAAGTCTTATGATACCCTGAGCCTGAGGCATGTTAAGTCAATTAGCATGATTAGATTTTACCATCACCCATTGGATTCACTGCATGTGATCAGTGATGCACTAGCTCTTATGCCAGGTGTTGAAGAGATCACCATTGAATTAAGTGGCAAGGCTGTTGCAAGTCCCAATAGTGTGAATCAACTGGGTGTTTCTGTTTCTAAATTGTCTCAACTTGTTTCTCTTCATGTATCAGGTATACTTGATGTTTCTCGAGTCCTACATCACATGTGTATATCACCTAAGAGTAGCAAGATCATGAAAAGAATTAAATTCTTGTTGGTGAGACTTAATGGAGATAATTTATCACAGGTACTATCAAAGCAACCTCATCTACACTCACTAACACTATTTCAGATTAAGTTACTCAAAGGGTGTATAGAATCTGTATTAGATGCAATAAAAGTCCCACTGACTCATTTAGACTTGGGTTATATCCATGTTTGGAATGCAATGGGGTCACATACAGCACATCATGCCTCACCTGCAAGTGCTGT
This sequence comes from Ophioderma brevispina, assembly GCA_023653785.1. NCBI lineage: Eukaryota > Metazoa > Echinodermata > Ophiuroidea > Amphilepidida > Ophiodermatidae > Ophioderma > Ophioderma brevispina. The sequence continues at coordinate 55,150 of JAMKCH010004793.1, read as the reverse complement.
ATCTTGAGGGCACTGCCTGGAAGCAAACACATACATACTTGTGTTAATTCATTCCATTGGGAGTAACCTATCAGAGCTGATTTGTCTTTCAATGATAAGCATGGCTGGGAAGACTAGTTGCCAGCCGCCTCAAGTCATGCATACGTTGACTGGTTTCTACTTAAATGATGCAAACACTCACAGAGAATGTGTTATTGGGTTTAGCACAAACTTCTGTCATCTTCCCATATGAGGTACTGTGGCTTCATTTAATCATATTGGAAATGATGGCCTTAATGTATTTTTCCTTCATTTCATCATTGACCAACTCATTAAATTGATTAATCACCGGCTCAGTTGAAAAGCCTTAATGTCACTGTTCCTTGTGAGAGACTGCTTTGGCTGCTATTAGAATGTATGTGTACTGGTAAAAATTATAATGCTGCCTGACAGTGAAATTGTGCCCATCATTAAGAGTGCAGCAAGTAAATACACTGAGCCATAAGTGTATGTATAGGAAGTGGAGTAGAGTGAGTGAGTTGACACCATTTCATCTTGGCATAGCACCTTTCATTTTTGTTGTTTTGTTTTGCAAATGTAACTATTATTAATGGCAGTGTGAACCCTAGTGCTTTTGTTTTTACACGAATTTGCTGAGTTTTGCACCATTTCATTAAACTCACATGTGTTTCTATCGGTAACAACAAGTTATCACTGCAGACATCCTGAGTTGTATTTTGTTGCCGATTTAAACAGCTATTTGACATTTACGTCACAAAACCACATGGTCATAACGGCGGGAATTTAAAGCACATTACACCCCGTCAGGCGCAAGGCGCATGCATCGCGTCTCGCGGTGTTAATTTTATCTTCGAATTAAAGCGTGCGGCGTGTTTTAAAATGTACTTTTGCGCGAACGCATCGTGGAAAAACGAAAATAATTTTGAAATGTAAACAAAGCGCTAACTTTTAGACCAGATGAAATTCAATTTCTTCTGTTTTTTGGAGTTGAAGACAAAGAGGTTTTGATTCAATAGTGCCTAAAGATGTATTTTCATCACTATTGCACACAACATACGTCAAATTTTGAAGTTAAAAGGTAAAGCTACTTAAGAAAGAGACAGCTTTGAATGGTGTGAAAAGTCGAATTTTTACTAAACCAACAGATTTTCCTCAATGTTCAATGTTCGCAAAATTTGGGCAATTTTCATACAAGATAACTCCAAATATACCGAAGTAAAAGGTAATGATTTAACTTACCCTAACTATAGCATCGGTCTTCTCTACTCTAGGGAACGGTTGTTCTCATTTTTCATTTTCACAACTAAAGATAAATTCTCCAATAAGTAAACTCAAATTTGGAAAGAAAGGTAAAAATCATACTTTTGACATTTATTTCCCTTAATTTTCGAAAAGTAAATCTCTATTTTTAAAAAATGAAAAAAACTTCCCTATAGCAAATTTGGTCTTGCCCGCCCTCTAAAATAACATAAGAAAATCATGAAATTCAACTTGTTTTGTTATGCTGTTCTGAAATGTGGGGGCAAAATCATTTTTTTTTTTACGTATTTTTCTCAAAATACGGCAATTTTTAAACAATTATCTGATGTCATCATCGGGTTCATCATCGTCAATTTTCTTTTCTGAGAAATGTATACTTTACATACAATCATCAAATATTGTGCAAAGTTTACAACAACAATAGAACTCGGAACCTCAACTTGAACTGTCCTAAGTCTGAAATCCCACCCAACTGTCACAACACAGGCACATATCGACATGTGGGTTGACAAACATTATCATCTTGGCCATAGCACCTTTCATATTGTTCGTTTCTTGTTGTTGTTTTTGTTTGCAAAATTGAACTATTTTAGTCGAATCTCACTGTAGACAAACACAGGCGAACATAGCTGAAAGTGGGTTGACAACATTTCATCTTGGCATAGCACCTCCCTTTCATATTTTGTGTCTTGTTTGTTGTTTTTGTTTTCAATGGTGAACTATTTTATGTCTGAATCTCACTGTAGACAAGACACAGGCACATACCTGAAATAGGATTGACAACATTTCATCTGGCCTGCACCTTTCATATTTTTTGGCAAAGTTTGAACTATTTTAAGTCTGAATTTCACTGTAGACGAGACACAGGCACATTTTAAGAAAAACACAAAATTCCTTAAAATAGCTGAAATGGATAGATGGGACTTGCATTGAGTGTTAAAACAGTTTTACAAGAAGTTGAAGTCATTTAATTTATTTCCAGCCTTAATGTTTCCCTTCATTTCAGTCAAACAATCTTCATTTTAAAAATGAAATTTACACACCACTCAGCTGTTTTCCCCATGAAAAATTATTTCTATTATTTTTAGAGCAACTTTAAGCAGTGGCATCATAATTTGGATAACTAATATAAGTTGAGACATGCAAGAGCTAGTACCTCTGGAAAAATCCACTGTGGGACTACAAAGGTCGTGATTTGTGTGTTATAGCACCCAGCCATTCTCCATAGAAAGATGTGTAAAACTAGATTTTCAAGAAAAAGTGTATTTGCCTGCAATGAATTTCTGTTAAATTTACACAGGATGTAGTTAGTGGAATAAATAATCCAAATTATTTGTCAAAACTGTGGCACCGTTGATATTTTTTATTCTCTTTTTGTCATAATAAATGACTTTCCAACATCTGTGACTAGTGAACAGAGAATCTTTAGGCAATAATAAAATAACAAAAATAAGGTTATGAACCAGTCTGAAGTGTTTTCATGGAAATTTTCACAACTCTGATGTACATTTTCATACATTTCAGATTTGCAATGTAAGCTATTGGAATAGTACCACTGAAGTGGTTTTGTTTTAGGCTTATTAGCTTCAGGTGAAGGTTAATACATGTAAAAGCAATACAAACATGCAAAAACTTACGATTTGACCAAAATTGAGGATGCCATATGTAAAATGTACTGTTGTCACATTAATTTGTGCACAAAAATGGTTTTGCCAGATTTCAAGGAAATTCCCTGGTCAAAATTCTACCTTAATCCAGTTAAAGGCACTATCAGTGATCCACCTGAAAGAGTCAAAATATTTGAAATTTGCACGATTAGTGTAAAAGTGAATGATAAGTCTGCAGAATTCTCTTAAGTTATTTTTCCAATGAAAACTTGAAAAAGGGATAACAGCAGTTTTCAAATATAGACTTTACATGGTACCATTTCCCAATGTCAGTGTCCCAATTGCTCCACCCTGCACCTTCGTTTACTTAATTATGCATAATTTTAATTACTGAAGACTGATCAAGATACTTTTGGTATCAACTTAAAGCTAACTAAATAGGCTTTAAAATGAGTGCTTACTTGGAAGTATTCAATCACATTTAAGTGCTGTAATAATTTACAATCATGTCAGATTTCTCTAAAATATGAAACAGCTCCACCCTAGAGCAGGCCCCAGTTCAAGACCCATGGTCAGGGTAGCCATGAAGGAGAGGCTTACTAAGCCCAAGTTACTCATCAGCCTGAACCTAGTAAAGGTTACTGAAAGAGAAGGAAAAAGTGTTGTTTTGATACACTTGTAAATCATGCTTCATTATTTCTCTTTGCCAATTTAAAACAATGCAATTAACAATATACATTGGTCGTGACCAAATCAAGGGCAATTTGGCTCATAACTTCCCCCAAACCAAATATGCTTTAAGCCCTTAAAAATTTAACAACAGGTCATGAGAAAAATTGGTAGTTGTCTTCTGATATCAAAAGTTTGACCACATTTCGTGTAAAATCTGGGGTTCTGGGGACGAGGCTATTAGCAGTCGGACGATGGACGGCGAAATTCAGGTTAACCTGATAAAAACCTATGGCAATTTGACTTAAAGAGGGTAAGCAGCGAGCGATAAGTGAGAGAATAAACAATATAGAGAATGCATGGTTTTAGCTATAATTAAAGATAACTATGTAAAATTTTCATTATAAAATACTTCAATGTCGGAACAAACACCAACAAGTTTTTGAGAAATGGTCATACGTCTCCGCAAATAGACACATGGCGGATGACGAGTCCTCAAAATTACAATTAAATGGCTGAGGGGTTTACATCAGTACAGATCAAACAAAGATCAATAATATTGTGTTGAGGTCAATGTACAGTAATGGTACACAATATGTGTCGCTTATAAATCTGGGATATTCACACGGAAGGCTTTTTTTGATCTTGCAGTCAGAATTTCGATATGCACATATAGAAATTCAGAATCAGATAAAAAGTAATGCTTTGTCTTCAATAACGGATTCAAGCAACCAATGCAGGTGATGTTAGCACTCTATGCTAGTACACCAAAATACCAAAATACAAATTTTGATGATTTTCGATGTTCGGATCAGCAAATCGCCTGCTGTCCCTTAAAGAGGACATCAGATTTCCAGAAGAGAAGTGCAACTCATTTTTTTAACTCGGGACTTTGCATATTTGGAATTGCTTACATGTATTAGATCACACCTGACGTGAAAGGAAGATACATGTAATAAGATGATGATTTAGTAATTTCTTATGTCGTGCACCGACAGAAATTAAAGCATGGTTTCCTATAGGGGGGATTAGCATCAACAGGCGTTCAAAAAAACAGGTTTGGAGTTTTCTTTGTGCTTGTTTGTTCCAATAAACCTTCGAAAATGTCTCGGCTAGGTGGTTCTACAAAGTGCAATTAGAGAGAAATTGTATCCTAAAAAAATCTCCTCCTGTCACTTTAAAGGTGCCCTACCAATTACAACCTAGTTACCGATGTAGGGGGCACAGAAGGTCAGCGTCCATTGCATTCAATGGGATTTGACCTTGTTTCCCCCCTACTTTCTTAAGCAAGCATTTGAGACACTCAAAAGTATTCCTTATTTTGATCCTATGAGCTCCACCTATAATTTGCACAATTTTTTATCCAAATCGGAGCAACTTAAAAATTTGAACCCTGTACAACTGAAATTGACCCTTTTTATTGATTTTTGCTGTTTTTAGCCTATAACTCTTAAACTTTAAGTTGTAGATAGTACAAACTATACCTTTTCTGAATCCTTGTGGTTAGACAAATAACATGGTACACTTTGCAGCACGATTGGATCAATTAAAAAATTTGACCCCTGTACAAACTGGGTCTTGGCCCCCTCTCCTTAAGGCACCATTTGTGGCACTTAAGAATTATGTTTCAGGGGTCCCTGTCAGTCTGTCTACATGTTTAATCAATAAAACCTTTTGTTCTTGAGATGTGTTAGAAATGTATGCTAGCTCCGGGGCTACTTGTGCTGTCGCTCAGATGCAGTGTGCTTATCCTTTGCCTACAAATCAGTACAATGTATAAGCCCGCATCACTACTTTGTACTTTTAGAGCTCAACAGAGTTAGGAGGATGAAGATAGCACCCAAATCTAATAATTCATGTTTTACTTCCAAAGAAGCCAATTTTATGATTTGTTTTCAAATCTTCCATTCATATCATGTACACAGTTGAAAATAGCAGTAAAACAGTTGAAAGAGGTCTCCACCTTTTGTGGATTAACGGCCATTCTTGCCGGGACTGTTAAAGTTAATTCCAAATTCCTGGAGACTTTCAAAATCTAAACACAAGCATTCATGTTGGATATGTATGTATAAAAGTATGTGTCGCACTTTGAATAGCACAATGTACTTTGAGGTCGGGTAGTAAATTGATCTGAATGAGAATTACTATGACTAAAAACATCCCTTTTGTTATTAGGTTATGCTGAATGAGGTGAAGACCGTCTATTGGCTAATATCACAGCTAGCAAAGTGACATGAATTGTGTTGTCAATTATTTGATGTAATTGGACAGTTGGGCTGAGGAGGCTAATGTTGGTTGAAATAGTTAGAGATGTTGAATTGATTGGGAGCGGGGAGGTTTCAGGAGTTTTTGGTCTTAATGTCCTGTTTTATTTACGGTACTTTTTGGTTGCTGGTGGAATTGTTGTGGAGTAGGTGTAGAATGAGGTGTTGTTCATATAGGATCTGGTTGGGTAGATGTCTGGTATTGGTTGTCAATGTGTTGGTCTCAGTGTCAGGGAATTCTATGTTGGGGGTGTCAGGTATAAGGGTACGGGGGTGTAGGTTTTAAGTGTCAGGCATTGTGCCAGGGTTTGTGTCACGTTGAGTGTCACATGTTGGTGTTGGGTGTCAGATGTAGATGTCAAGTTGGTGTGGGTGTTGGGTGTCAGATGAGGTATTCAGATGTTGGGTTTGGGTGTCAAATGTCGGAGCCCAGGTTCCAAATTGCCGGGTGTCAGATCATGTGTCAGACATTTGGTGTCAGGTATTGGTGTGTTGAGTGTCGATATTGTGTTTGGCATGTAAGTATTCAGGTTGGTGTCATGGTGCTATGTGGGTGTCAAGTGTTGGGTTGGTGATATTATGTTATTCGTCAGGTATATGTTGAGTGTTCTTAGGTGTCACAGTTGGGTGTCAGGTGTCATATGGGTTGTCAGGTGTCATATGGGGGTCAGGTCGAATGTTAAGGGTCAGGTGTGGGTGTAGGATGCTGTGTCAGTTAGGGTGTCTTGTGTATGAACAGTTGGTCTGGTGCCAGGACTCAGTGTCTGGTCTCCTGGGTTAAGGTACCTTTTTCTAGTTTATGGTGGTGCATCATGTAATTTCTCAAAGGAAATGGTATAGTAATAAAGGGCCACAAGATTTGAAAACAAAAAATAATGAAAAAATTGATGGATTTTTTCTCACAATACTCCTAACCAGGAGCTAGCACAATTTGTAAAACAATCTCAAGTACAAAAAGGTTTGAGTGATTAATATGTTGACCGAGTGACCGGAACCCCTGAAACGTGATCTTAAGTGCCGCAAAGTGGATGCTTAAGGAGAGGGGCCAAAAACAAGAGTTTGTACAGGGGTCTAAATTTTAATCGATCCATCATGTTGAAAAGCCCAACCATGTTTGTTTAACTATAAGGATTCAGAAGGTATTAGTTTGTATATTAGCCTAAAGTTTCACGGCGTTATAGGCTAAAAACAGCAAAAATCAATAATAAGGGTCAATTTCAGTTGTAACAGGGGGTCAAATTTTAAAATTGCTCGATGTGGATAAAAAATGGTGCAAACGTATTGATGGAGCTCATAGGATCAAATTAAGGAATAGTTGAGTGGCTCAAATGCGTGCGTAAGAAAGTGGGGGGTAACAAGATCAAGCCCCATTTGCAATCAATGGACGTTGACCTTCTGTGCCCCCTACACGGAAAATAAGCATTTAAGACCGTCAAAATATTCCTATTTTAATCCTATGAATCCACCAATAATTTGCACCATTTTATCCCAATCGGACGTAGTAACTTTAAATTTGAACCCTGTACAACTGAAATTGACCTATTATGATTTTGTTGTTTTTAGCCTATAACGTTGAAACTTCAAGCTGTACATATTACAAACTATATCCTCTTTCTGAATCCTTAGCGTAGACACATAACATGTTGTGTTTTCAACAGGATTGATCAATTACAAATTTGACCCCTGTACAAACGTTGTTGGCCCCTTCTCCTTAAGGCACCACATGCGGCTTAGCTCACGTTTCAGGGGGGTTCGGTGTCTGGCAACATATTTAATCACTCAACCTTTGTACTTGAGAGGTGTTAAAATGGGTGCTAGCTCCAGGGCTATCCCATGTAATTGGTCTCGCTAGTGGAGTTTAAAAAAAATGTGCTCAAAAATTAATTTTTCCCATTTTTTTTAAAAACTCATTAGCTGGAGCATTCGTGCTCAAATCCATCCAATTTTAATCATTGCTGGAAGTAGGAGGGAGGAAGAGGAAAGATGGCCTATAATGGTCCTTGTATACCACTTGGGTGAAAATAGTTTGTGACCCCTCTAAGAGAAAAGGATGGCTTATAATGGTCCTGCATACCACTTGTGAAAATATTTTGTGACCCCTAAGAGAAAAATTCTGGCCTTATAATGGTCCTTGCCATAAACCCACTGGTTAATATTTGTGACCCCTAAGAGAAAAGTATGGCCTATAATGTCACTTGCATACCAGGTTGTAAACATATTTTTGACCCTAAGAGAAAAGTATGGCCTATAATGGTCCTTGCATACACTTGGTAAAAATAAAATATTTTGTGACCCCTAAGAGAAAAGTATGGCCTTATAATGGTCCTTGCACACACTTGGTAAAATATTTTGTGACCCTAAAACATATGGTTGCCACTCAATTTCCGTAGTGTGTCATGGAAAGTATGGCCTTATTATGGCCTTGCATTAGCAAACTGGTGTTGAAATATATTTGTGACCCCTATAGAGAAAAGTATGGTGGTCTATAATTGGTCCGTGCATACCACGTGTGTCAAATATTTTGTGACCCGAAAACCATGGTTGCAAAATTCCTTAGTGTGTACAGGGAAAAGTATGCCTAATAATGGTCCTGCGGAACCACTTGTGTCATATATTTTGTGGACCCCTAAGAGAAAAGTATGCCTATAAGGGCCTTGCCATACATGTGTAAATATATTTTGTGACCCCTTAAGAGAAAAGTCTGGTCTAAAGGGTCTTGATACCACTTGTGTCAATAGTTTGTGACCCTAAACCATATTATGGTGCAAAACTTCATTAGTGTGTCAGGGAAAAGGGGCCATATGAGCCTTGATACACTTGTGTAAATATTTTGTGACCCAAGAGAAAAGTATGGCCTATAATGGTCCTTGCATACCACTTGTGTAAAATCTTTTGTGACCCCTAAGAGAAAAGTATGGTCTATAATGGTCCTTGCATACCACTTGTGTCAAATATTTTGTGACCCTAAACCATATGGTTGCAAAATTCCTTAGTGTGTCAGGGAAAAGTATGGCCTATAATGGTCCTTGCATACCACTTGTGTAAATATTTTGTGACCCCTAAGAGAAAAGTATGGTCTATAATGGTCCTTGCATACCACTTGTGTCAAATATTTTGTGACCCCTAAGAGAAAAGTATGGCCTATAATGGTCCTTGCATACCACTTGTGTCAAATATTTTGTGACCCCTAAACCATATGGTTGCCAAATTCCTTAGCGTGTCAGGGAAAAGTATGGCCTATAATGGTCCTTGCGTACCACTTGTGTAAATATTTTGTGACCCCAAGAGAAAAGTATGGCCTATAATGGTCCTTGCATACCACTTGTGTAAATATTTTGTGACCCCTAAGAGAAACGTATGGCCTATAATGGTCCTTGCATACAACTTGTGTCAAATATTTTGTTACCCCTAAACCATATGGTTGCCAAATTCCTTAGTGTGTCAGGGTGTCACCCTGTGGAAATGCCTGCGATAAGTTTGTTGCATGCTGGGATATTTTCTTCCAGCTTCAAAGATAAGTGTTACAATATACAAATATGCCTTTAAGTGGCATGGTTAAAATTATAGGCTCAAGATGATGTCAAAATTCGCTTCGGGCATAGTCATGGTTTTGACATCACCGAGGGCCTATAATTTTAACTGTGGCCCCAATATTAAGCAGTCAATATTTGTTTTATATACTGAATATATAGATTCTTCTCATCTGTTTGGTTAAAAGATTTTCCGAACTGACAAGGCCTATCGTCTATTTACAATGCTTATCATACAGGGGACGTGCACACACGGGAATGATCTATGAAAGTGGTGTTGAGAATGTCCTATTATTTTTCAGGCAGAGTTGATTACCATGCCCCGGGCACAGTTTATCATGACGTCATCTTGATAGAAATAAGGGCCCAGCTATTTTAATGACTCTACTTTTAACCAATCAGATGAGAGGAATCTATGTATGAGGTATATAATATGCATGAGAATTCACTGCATGAAAATATACTGATGTTACAGGCTGGACAAAAAGCAAATAGACTATAGTGGTAATGTGTCTAACGTTACCCACAGGGTCATCTTTGAACTTTAATAGAACACCCTAGTAGGCATAACAAAGTGCCTCAATCAACGTCATGTTGTTAATGTTATAGTATTTATTTGGTGGTCTTGATGCTTTCAACTGTCATTGAAATGTTCGAATGTATATGCAGTCGCATAGTCATCCGAAGTGGAATTTCAACACAAATTTGCTGTCGAGAAAGCAACCAAGTAAACCATAATAGTCAGTGTGGACCATCCACTATCTGTTCCTTTTTTGCCATTTATGAATTAGCACCTTTTCATATTGGAGTACTGACCCTTTCAAGGCAAAATTGCAACGCTACATTTGCACTGGCTTTTAATTGTACCTTTACAATGTGAATTATAACATATTGTTTAATATGTTTCCAAGCTAAAAATATCAAATATAACAGTGATGTCCTTACCCAACTTGGGACAGTACGTTATGAAAACATAATGTCAATCCTAGTCATTTGTGTTATTTCTAGTTTGTGTAAATATGCCTAGTTTTCAGATAGTATGTTCTACCGGTCTGTTTTTGGCTGTGAGAAGAGGACTACCCATTTTGTGTTGAGATTGGGATCATTTTCCAAAAAAAGGTTTTTTTGTAACCAATTCAAATTTCCAAAAACGGCCCAAATTGACCGTTGTGTGCCTGACCACCAAGATTGAGATTCAGGTCCGATACCAAAAGAATTTGCTGTGAGCAAGTCACCAAAGTAATCATAAGAGCAGTGTGGTCCTACCCACGATCGCTCATGTGGCACAACACCAAGAGTGAGATACCGGTCCAAGACAAAGAACCGAGGAAAGTCAAAAATGGGGGGTATTTCTTTATGTGCACTAATTGGAATTTCACCACAAAATTTGCTGTGAGTAAAGTAACTGTAAGCATGGTGGTCCACCACTATCTGGCTTGTGCCACCCAGATGAGATACAGTCTGAGACCAAAAGAAAAGAGAAGGGAAAATGCATTTCTATTATGTGCACTAATTGGAATTTCACTACAAATTACTGTGAGCAAAGTAACTGTAAGAGCCATGTGGTCCAGACCCACTATCTGGTCATTGTGTGCGCCCCGAGTGGGGGGGGGGGGGGGGGGAGATACAGATTCCTATACCAGAGACGGAGAAGGTCAAACTAATGCAATTTCTGTTAGATGCACTAATTGGAATTTCACCATAAAATTTGCTGTGAGTAAAGTAACTGCAGAGAGTGTGGTCCAGACCCACTATCTGGTCATTGTGGCCACCAGAGTGGATACAGGTCCGATACCAAAGAGAAGGTAAAAATGCTTTCTTTATGTGCACATGGAATTCACTCAAAATTTACTGTTGAGCACAGTAACTGTAAGAGCATTGTGTCCAACCCACTATCTGGTCAATTGTGGGCGCCCGAGTGGAGATACAGGTCCTAGAACCAATAAGAACGAGAAGGTAAAAAATAATGCATTTCTGTTATGTGCACTAATTTTGGAATTTCACCACAAAATTTGGCTGTGAGCAAAGTAACTGTAAGAGCAATTGTGGTCCATAACCCACTATCGGGTTCATTTAGCCACCCAAGGGAGATCAGGTCTGAGACCAAAAGAAAAGAGAGGTAAAAATGCATTTCTATTATGTGCACTAATTGGAATTTCACCACAAAATTTGCTGTGAAGTAAAGTAACTGTAAGAGCCGTGTGGTCTCATACCCCCACTATCTGGTCATGTGGCCCAAAACCCAAGGGGGGAAAAGTGACGGATACAGGTCCGAGACCAAAAGAAACGAAAGTAAAAAAATATGTATTTCTGTTATGTGCACTAATTGGAATTTCACCATAAAATTTGCTGTAGCAAAGTAACTGTGAGAGCATTGTGGTCCAGACTACTATAATCTGGTCGTTGTGGCGCCACCCAGAGTGAGATACAGTCTGAGACCCAACAGAAACGAGAATGTTAAATAATGTGTTTCTGTTATGTGCACTAATTGGAATTTCCCCACAAAATTGCTGTGAGCAAATAACCATAAGAGCAGTGTGGGCTCATAACCCAACTCTCTGCTGGTCGTGTGGCCCCCGCTTATGATATGAGAGACAAAACGAAACCCAATGCTTTACATGCAATTTATTCCGTCATGCTCAATGCGACGGAATACAGTGCATGTAAAGTCAATGGCCGTTGTTTCGTTGAATATTATCCCATGCCACCAAGAATGAGATACTGGTCCGAGACCAGAGAATTAGAAATGTAAAAAATACTAATAATACAAAATTTTCATGTGAGAAAAGCACCATTAGACAGTGTGGTCCAGACTCCTATCTGGGCCCAAAGTCATCAAACCTTGCAGTTTAAGCTGGCAACTAAGGCCTGGTAAAATTCTAAATCCCTCGTATGCAACTACGGAGTTGACAACTACATTTAAATTTATAACCCTTACTAAGAACCTGCGAACTAGTTACATACTAAAAAATCTCGTTTTGCCAACTATCTCAATCTTTTGTCCTACAGAATTGGGTGCTTTCGGGTGGAGTGGCGTGGTTTGTCAGTGTGGGGAATTAATTCACTACAATAATGACTAACACTTTTTGTGTTTGAGTCTGTTCATTTCAGAGCATTAACATGCTGTTGATCACCTGTGAACCATGATTCAATGATGCCGATATAATGTATAGCTTTCGTATATATAGGCCTGTGCACATGAGCAAACCTATACTATAAATATATCGAGAGTTGACCAACGAAATATTAAAGAATTCTTTAATTCTGGCGTGTACAAATTAACTGCTTTTGAGAAATGTGATGTTTAACTATTTTCTAATACTAATCAAATCTTTTGTACTCAAATGTAAACATCTCCTAAAGCTCATATATCGTACTCTAAGCAAACATTATATAAACTTCGTAAACAAAGAACATTTTTATTATGAACAGCAGAATCAAAGAACTTCTTTAATATTTTCTTTCAGCAATGTTTTGGAGATTTATATTTTCATTTCAAATATATAAGCTATATTTTTGGGCCTGCATTTATACAAGTTCCTCCTTTCTCCCTTTTCACTGAGGCCATACGCATTATGTTAATGCAAATGAAAACGGAAGACAAACTTTACTCACATTTTTTTTTAAATCAAATGATATATATATTGTTTTAATTTAAATTTTCGCATAACTATAAATCAATAATTTTGTTAGCATAAACTTCAGTGTTAATTGTCTTGTAAAATATTTACAGAAATAATAATAATAATATTGGTTTTCTTCACTGATTTAGTTGCCAACTAGTAGTTTAGAGTTGCTCTGGATCACCTAAATTTAGCCAGATTTTTAGAATGCAGACTAGCACCTATACGGTTTTATGAGCCCTAGTAAGCACTAGGCTTAGTGGCAACTAAGTCCATTTTGTTGCCAACTAGGCTTCGTAAGGTTTTATGAATTTGGGCCCTGGGTCGTTCTCTTGACCCATTGTTTTGAGCCAAGGGGGTGAATTTCCCCTGCACTCCAGAATCAATTATGTCACTGATGTCGAGTCTATGACTACTTCGACGAGACTTGGGTACCTCTAAGCTTGGTACTGTGAATACCAATAATCACCAAAACAAAGACTACTTTCACTATTTTTTGTTTATTTCTTATAAACTTGCTTTTTTGCATACCAAGTCGACTCCCCCTACTTGACATTTAGATATACCAGTCAAATTCTGATAAAACATGACTTTTCAGTCTGTTACCATATTTCTCGAAAGAGGACATAAATTACTATCAAATTAAAACTTAATAATTTTTTACTTCTTAAAAATTAAGGTCATATTTTTGAGTCAAACTGTACCTAGGGGTATTGATATAACATTGTTAACATTAAAAAGTGACTTCCAGTTCCCCTTTTAGTAAATAAATGTTGCTTAACTGACAATGCAGTACTGACAATAAATATTTGCAGAAAATATGAGCTTGTAACAAAAAATACATAAACTTAATATGGGACACTATATTTTGAGCAGCACCTGTGTATATCGCAAATAAACTGTTGCCATACATGCAGCAAACATGCCGGGGGCATAAGAACCTCTAACAGCCAAGAAAAGATTGAATGTGCAAGTTTGGCATGAAACTCCAGGAAAGGATGCCCTGAAAGCACTCCCCAAAATTGCACAAAACAGTTTTGAGTTCAGAAATAAAAATACGTATGATCGCATCTAATCTTCACTGTATTTTATTGCATTACATATTTTTCAATAGGCCTACCCCTGAATTAATCCAAATATACATTGTAAAACAGTATTTAGTCAGTCAAAAAAGATGAGATGTTAGTATTTAAAAAATGAACTGGACTATCATGCAGTTCTGCCCATCTGCTTTCTCAATACCCATATTCAAATAAGTACATTTTTAAACCACCATCTTAAAAATCATTTGAGTTTGGTGCATGTATGCAAGTTAAGAATCCAGCCATCTTCAAGAGTTTCAGAAGTTTTCAGACTTTTTTTTTCTTGTTTCACCTAAATGGGTCAATACAGTAAAATCATTTACAGGACTTAATAAATTATTTATATACATGTCTGGATAAAAAAAAGAATCGTTTAGGTAATCAAGAATGTCTGTGTCCCATACATTAAAGATTACTTGTTCCGATTTATGTCTGTTGTGTTCTCTACTTGATTTGAGAGCCTGGTACATGCCCATATGCCCCATCAAGTACCGTGGGAAACAAACTTGCAATTTTGATGGTAGAAGCATTAATGCACATTGCAAAGCCCTATTCAATACTGTGCTAATATTGATGGTTAACCATTAATTCGGCAGTTTTTTGTTTATATCTTGGGAATGAAATGGATTTGAGGGCTCAAATTTCAGGACGACAATGAGAAAAATACAGCCTTTCATCTGATATCAAAATTGATACTACTTCCGGGTAAATCGGGGGGTCCCAAAGACGATCAGAACATACACCTTTAGTTAGCTATTCTATTTGAAACACACACTCCCTCTGTGAATGATTTAGGTATAAAGTCTTAAATGGGGAACATGGATATGGATTTCAAATGGAATTTTTATCTATTGGGCAATTACTTTTAAAATTCACACCCCTTTATCACAAAACTGTGATTCGCCTTCTGCAGAGGGAGTATAGGTTTCAAATAGAATTCAAATAATTGAAATATTACCAAACTTTCTGTGCTAAACGAAGTTCAAATTAATAAGTTATCAAGCAATACCCTGGTTGCCTTCATTTATAAAACACAAGTTGATAATTTTGGTATTATACAAAAGTACATATATGTATTACATTTAATACCATGTTAATGGTACTGGAGACACACACAAACATCCAAGTCAAAGTAATAAAAGCCTTTAATTGTACAACCAATCTGTAATGGAAGATCATGAAATAAATGTTAAAAACATATGTTAAGATTGCATATCTTGCATTAGAGTTCTTTAGTAGAGTTTCAAGTATTTCCTCAAATTGTATGGATTTTTTTACTATGAATATAGTATGAATTTTGGAATGAGTTATTTCTCCATCAATATTTACATTTTTGGATGTATGCAGGTAATACACATCCTGATAATTATGTCAAAATATTAATTGCAAAATTAAAACTATTTTTGTAAAGTTGGTATTGACTTTATGTAATAGGTACAACTTCGTCAATGTCAATATGAAAACCTAAAGCTTTACAGATACACTTGCCAAATACCTTAAAAGCTATTGCAGGGTGAAATTACTGTATTATGGTGGTAAATACTTTGTGGGGGCATATTCAGGGTAATAAAAAAATACCTATCAAGAACTAGATGATGATAGAATTGGCCATGCACTTATGGTGCAAACCCTGAAGCAGTACATAACCCAGGGAGGTGGAACCTGCAATGATCAGGATGGCTTCAGACAAGAAGTTTTCACCCTACTCAAAAATTTCCTGTGAATGACATATATGGGTGTGTTCTCTCTACATGGGACCAATGGCTTATGTCCTCTCCAAAGAATGACATGCTTTCATGGTTCATCTGCCCAATTCCTGTGAACCATGGGGAGAGTGGTCAAATTCTGATTCTGAAATGAGATCCTGAATATATCCCATCAAGTACCCATCAAAGATTTGAACACTAGGACCCTTTGCACCAAGGTAAGCATCCACCCCATTGGACCACACTCTTGCATTAGAGTGATTGAATTCTGATTCTGAATTGAAATCCTGAATATATCCCCTCACTTTACCAACCCCCTCACATTTGAACTAGGACCCTTTGCACCAAAGGTAAGCATCCACCCCATTGGACCACACTCTTGCATGAGAGTGAGTGGAATTATGATTCTGAATTGAGATCCTGAATATATCCCATCAAGTAACCCCATCAAGATTTGAACTAGGACCATTTGCACCAAAGGTAAGCATCCACCCCATTGGACCACACTCTCGCATGAGAGTGAGTGGAATTCTGATTCTGAATTGAGATCCTGAATATATCCCATCAAGTAACCCCATCAAGATTTGAACTGGGACCCTTTGCACCAAAGGTAAGCATCCACGCCATTGGACCACACTCTCGCATTAGAGTGTGGCTGGCATGTGCATTTCAATATCAGTTAATCAACTCAAGAATACTAATCATAAGGTATGCATCCTAAACATATGTAGGTGGGAGAATCTATAGTAACATACAGTGACAAAGAAGTATTTTGTATTCATCTAATTGAGGTAAGGTTGTCTAGGGTATCATAAACTCCTCAAAAAAAGTTTGGAAACTTTTTTGTTGAGTTATATCTCATTTTATTTGAAGGTTGTTTTCATAGTATTTAGTATCAGTGAAACGGCCGTTCATTCTCCTAAGTTTAGAGGGAAACCTCATTTTTAACAACCGCGTAATCCATGGTTGAGTAGCTCTCCTTGCAAGACAAGGAGGTCGCCAACAATATGTGCCAAATTTGCCATTATTTGTCTCCAATAGAACAATCAGTTCCATCATTTGCATTATTTTGGCACATTTGGTTTGAGACCTGCCTGTAATCAAAGGAGGGGTGCTCAGCCATAGAATAAGTGATTGTTACAAATGAGGTGTCATTATAAAGAGAAAAGAATGACCTTTTCACTGATATCCAACACTATGAAAACAACCTTCAAATAAAATGAGATACAACTCAACAAAAAAAGTTTCCAAACTTTTTTTGAGGAGTTTATTGTGTGATAACAATACATGTACTCTATTGGTATATGCTTCAAGCATTGCATAATAAAACACTGATGATAATCATGAAAAAAGAGTTGCTTCATTTTCCTTGTATCCACTTAAGTTATCCTTAATTTAGAAACAAAATGAAAGCAAATAAAACACAACATGGGAGGAAAAGCATCGGGAACCATATTTGTTTCCTTTCAACCTCATATAGCATTAACTTATGCTTTTCACATCTTGGTTAACCCTCGTCTACCTGAGCCAACACACCCCTTCGTTTTTCCTTATTGAACATCAGATTCCTACAAATTTTGTACCATAGGATAGCTTAGAGTTTCTTTTTTCCATTGGTATGAAAATAAGTACAAATATTCCTTCTTGAAAAAAAAACATTGTAAGCAGAATTTTTGCTATTTTAAAGAGTAAAAGGAAGAAAAGTTTAACAGTTCCAAATCATACACTCATCTATCAAAACAATTACACCACAGTAGTTTTTTATGGAAAGCATAGCAACAAAAACATTTCATTACAAATTTTCAGTCAAATCGGTCCATCTCTTTAGATAGTAGAAGCAAAAATGTGTACTAAATAGGCCCATATGACAGTGTTTGTTAATTAATGGGGTCGAATACATTTCCTGGGGCTAAAATTTCACTGGGGGTAAAGCGGAAAATGCGAACTTTCTTCTGACACCAAAATTAAAATTTTGATGGTGTAAAGTAGGGGATGAGGTTGTCGATCAGGTCACACACCCATTCATTTTTCCTTATTGAACATCCGATTCCTACAAATGTTGTACGACAGGATAGCTTAGAGTTTCTTTTTTCCATTGGTATCAAAATAAATACAAATATTCCTTCTTGAAAAAAAAACATTGTAAGCAGAATTTTTGCTATTTTAAAGAGTAAAAGGAAGAAAAGTTTATCAGTTCCAGCAAATCATACACTCATCTATCAAAACAATTACACCGTAGTAATTTCTTTATGGAAAGCATATCAACAAAAATATTTCATTATAAATTTTCAGTCAAATTGGTCCATCTATTTAGATAGTAGAAGCAAAAATGTGTACTAAATAGGCCCATACAACAGTGTTAATGGGGTCGAAAACATTTCCTGGGTCTAAACATTTCACTAAGGTCATGTGAAAAATGTGAACATTCTTCTGACACCAACATTTTGATGGAGTAAAGTGGGGGACTTGGTTGTCGATCAGGCACCCAGCTTTAATTGCAATGCCTCAAATGACCCAGATAAAAAAAATCGCCAAAAGTAATTCATTTTCAGCTTGACTGAAAACAAATACCCAAATCCCAAAGTTTGGGTGTTTTTTTTTTGTTTCATAATGTACAAATTCAACCAATTTTGCTGGAAATCAAGTAGTCCAGGCTCATTGGCAACACTGAAATTAACTTCTTACAATACACTGCAGGGGCGGCGCCAGGGTAAAATCATAGGAGGGGCGAAACATGATAGGGGCGAAACAGTACAAAATGGACTCATTTTGGTTAAAACCCCCTAATTTTTGCGCAAAATCCCCTGTTTTTCTTAAATTTTGAAAATCTCAGGGGGGGCGGCTGCCCCCCCCCCCCCGCCACCCCCCTGGCGCCGCCCCTGATACACTGTAAAGATTTAAAGAACCAATATTTCTAGAGCTTAAATGAAGTGAATAAACTTGGAAACAAGCTTCTTGCTATGCAGGCTGATGTGTTAATTGCACTAAAATAACAGAAGTTGATCCTTTGGAAGAAAATAGAAAAATAATGCTGATAGTGTTCACTTTGTAAGCTTATTAGTGTAGTGAACGTGTTGATAATCAAATGTTTGGAAGAAACTTGTAAATAATACTGGTGACTGCATGTGTATGTTTCCCTTGTGGGTGTGTGGTTTAGATACTTCACTGCACTTATGCTATTCAAAACAGTGATTTGATACTCTTTATATTCTGAAGCATACTCCTTCAACCTGTACATTTTCGTATTCCTTCACATAAGCAAACTACAAAAATGGTAAAAGAAAAAATAAATATACTACTCTCAGAGTACTAAGTGGCTCAGTCATTTGGACACACCAAATGAGCATCTGTGGTTCAATGGAGCGCAGGACTCATGATCATAAGAACATTGTAAATCATGAGTTCGAGCCCCGCTGATGTCAACATGTTTGTGTCCCTGGGCAAGATACTTAATCGCATTTGCTTTGTCGATCCAAGCAAAATCTGGGGAGCTGCTATGGGGAATATTACAATCTAAGTGCTGATAGGCATGTGCACTTGTAAGGCATGTCTTAGAGCAGCCACCTAGGTGAAGCGACATGATTGTGACGATTTCCTAATGGCTGCATAAAATAATAATTGTACAGCGCTGTGATACCACTTGTGTGAGAGCGTTTTATAAATGCCTGCATATTATTATTATTACCACTCGCTGTGTACCAAGTGGCTCAGTCATTTGGCCATACTACTCACAGAGTACCAAGTGGCTCAGTCATATGGACACACTGCTTTCAGTATACCAAGTGGATCAGTCATTTGGACATGCTGCTTTCAGAGTATCAAGTCACTTAGTCATTTAGAAACACTGCTTTCAGAGTAGCTATAGTAGATTCAACCATCGTGTCACCGGAGGAAAAGTTTTGGACAGCGTCGACTTGTTGGGAGAGGGGCAGAATATGTGACCCAATTCACCTGTTTCATGAACTAACTCAGATAATCTGGCCTTTCATGTTTATACAGAGAATGCAAAGACTTTTGTGTTCCTGCGTATCCAAAGCACGGGCGCTCAAAAGTCAGTAAACATTCAACTCACCTGTTACATTGAATACCATTGAAGCAAATACGATTAGTCAGAATGTATTAAGAGTTAATGTAGCTACAAATGCTTACGTTGATTTGAATGATTTCATTAAGCGCAAAATTGATTTTTCTCTGCTATCGGACTACAAGTTTCAATAGATTTAGCGTGGAATTTTAATTTCCATCGACTGCACATCCCCTCATTCAATGCAAATACCTTCAGAAAAGTACTAGAGGTGACACGATGGGTTGAATCTACTATAGTGGCTCAGTCATCTGGACATGCTGCTCTCAGAGTACTAAGTGGCTCAGTCATCTGGACACACTGCTCTCAGAGTACTAAGTGGCTCAGTCATCTGGACATGCTGCTCTCAGAGTACCAAGTGGCTCAGTCATTTGGACATGCTGCTCTCAGAGTACCAAGTGGCTCAGTCATTTGGCCAAACTACTCACAGAGTACCAAGTGGCTCAGTCATTTGTCCAAACTACTCACAGAGTACCAAGTGGCTCAGTCATTTGGACACACTGCTTTCAGAGTACTAAGTGACTCAGTCACTTGGCCAAACTACTCACAGAGTACTAAGTGGCTCAATTATTTGGACACACTGCTTTCAGAGTACTAAGTGGCAGGCATTATCAACTAGTATTTGATTACAACAGCAGTTACTAATACCAATATATTAACTCTCTCCCTGCGGATGTAGAGTGCACTCGACACGCATTAATTTTTGTCAATTTTTGATTTTTGTTTTGTTAAAAAATTTCAAAATTATTTATTTTCATGGGCATATTCATATTCAGCCTAAAATGCATTGAAATGAGTCCAAACAAGCTGTAGTCTTTGTTTTTTGGGTGTTTTTTTAGATGGTTTCCCCAAATGACCTGCAAATATTTGGCAAACTGTCTCAAATGTCACTGACTTATGTGTTATAACTTATATACAATTGCCCAGCATGGAGAGAGTTAAAGTCTGACTCAGAGATTTCGAAATATTATTTTTTTGTGTAATAATGAAAAATAGTCAACTAGAACTAAAGATAGTAACCTAAAATGCACAATTCCAAAATTTGAGATGAATGGGATTTTTCGTTTTGATGCAGTAAACATGTATAGTATTACGTCCCATAGGATACTGTGTATAACAATAATTCCGGATCCGGAATTTTATAACAAAGTTGTGATTCTCTATATGAAGGAATTCGATTTAAGCTTAGCAATTTCACACAGTGATTAGTATACGGACAAGCATTATGTACATGCAAAAAACACGATTTTTTGGAAATTGAGGGCGCCCTCCTCAGGAAATCTCTGAGTCGGTCTTTAAGAGTTACCTGAATCCAAAATGTCAGTCCAGTCAGCCCACACACTTCAATTATAACACTAGATAGCGAACGCCAGCTCAAAAGCCGTACAACCATCTTTTTCACGCAGTGCGTACTTATTTTCATAGCGTGGTGTACACAGCTGTTTGACCCCATACAAATTGTTTCTTTTTAAGCAGTGGCAGCACAATTTTGACAACTGATGTAAGTAGCGACATGCAAGAGCTATCATCTCTGTAAAAATCAGACAAATCCATTACGGGAATCTTGCCATATAGGCTAGAAAGGTCATGATTTGTATGTTATAGTGCCTCTATATGCCCATTCTCCATTGAAAGACGTGGAAAACTAGATTTTTAAGAAAAATCATATTGCCCGCCATGAAAATTTGTAAAATTTACACAGAATTTAGTTAGTGGGCTAAATATTCCAAATCGGTTGTCAAAAGTGTGTCGCCGACGATAATTTTGTTTTATTCTGGTTTTGTCATAATAAATGAGACTTTCAAACAGCTGTATGTACCAATTTATTCATATATTCCCTTATTTCCATAATCTGGTGTACCAATTTATTCATATATTCACGCATTTGCATAGAACGATGTACCGTTTCCAAGGCAACAGGTTACAGCGCATGCGCGTGCGAGTTTCGAATGGATGACCATAATGAATATTCAAAACACGGTTACGATGGCTGCCTATTCTTGAACGCGGGCGTACGGCATCTCCCTTTATTAATATCTATGAGTCAGCCAGATCTGCAGCAATAAGCTATTCCATTTGAAATCCATACTCCCTAGTGGACAATTTTATCTAAATCTTTCACAGAGGGGGTGTGTATTTCAAATGGCAACCGGTATATACACGACGGTCGTGTACCCAACTAGCAAATCGGTACATACACGACCGTCACGGTCGTGTACCCAACTAGCAAATCGGTATATACACGACGGTCGTTACGGCGGTTTCCAGTGCGGCCGTATATACACGCCGGTCGTCCACGTATATAACCAGCGCGGTATATACACGACGGTTGTTGCAAAGCATGACGGTTGAAGTTTAATAGGCTATGGGGTAGTCAAAATACAAATTTTAAGGTCTGGCGGGAGTTTGGTCCTAACTATACCTCGTGTTCGGCTGTGCTATCCCTAAAACAAACACGAAGGATCAAGACTAGCTAGAGGTTAGTGGGAACTTGATAAAATTGCCTAAAACTGAGTATCGAGAGCGGGAAATGTTTGGAAATTCACCACTCTAAATGTGGGCGTGTATTGGTTGGAGCTGGGCGGCGCCAGGGGGTGGCTGCCCCCCTCCCGAAAGTGTCAACATTTTGGAAAAACAGTGGGTTTATGTTTTTTTAAGAATAAAAATTGTATTAAAAAATTAGGGATTTTTTACCTATATGACGCCATGTAATGTAATGTTTCGCCCCTCCTATGATTTTCGCCCCTCCAGGACTATTTGATTTTAGGCCTACCATGGTGCCGTCCAGGGAAGGGAGGTGGGAGCCCGGGGTGGGAGTTAAGGGTACCTGAAAATCTTGTCATGATTTGCCATCTAAATGGATTTCTTGGCCACCCCTTCTTGTTTACTTCACCTTTTCTTTTAATATTGTTTATTTTTGACATTCTTGGCTAAGGGGCGGTCCACTAACCCTTGTTGGGGGGGAGGGACTGATGCAATTGGGGGTGCTCCGAAATGTTTGGGGGGGGGGAGAGCTTAAAAAATAACCTGGATGTTCTCAAATCTAGCCACCGTACAGGGGTACCTGCAATTTAAAGGAGGGACCTCTCAAAATAATTTAAGGCCCAGACCCGGGGGGGGGGCATTTGTATTCACAGGTGGATATGATGCATTAACATGACTTTCAAAGCACCATAAACACATATTTTTTACCAACTAAAACAAGCTAAAACATACCCTAAACCAGTATTTTTTGGGTCGGCCCTCAATAAGCAATGCCATTTTGCCATTTATATACCTTTCTTATATTGCTTTGCTTTCTTACAAGTTCCGATTACAATATATTTGGTGATTTTTATCCTGCTTAATGAGATAGCCTAACACTACATCACATTCATGGGTTTGAAAAAAACCTACACTTTTTTCCATGTTTTGTGTGTTTCTTATACCCAAGATAGGATCTCATATGTCCAATAAGAAGGCGTATGTATGATTTTTTATTCTTCAGTTCATTAAAAGTTTTTTTGGGCGTTTCGACGATTCATTTGTTTCTGAGAGGCGTATACTTTACCCATCACTATAATAAAATGTCGATGTCATAAATTAATATATAAAAAAATATTTAACTATACCGATAGCCATAATTAAAAATGTCCCTTTTCTCACGAAGAAACTATTACAAGGCAAATGCACTGAATAATTCCAAACACCAAATTGAACAAATTCTGAAGCATTCACATGAGAAATGATATCAATAATTTATTATTAATCACTCAATTAAACGTTCTTTTACGTCACTAAGGATACGAGAAAATCGGATACGTTTAATTTATTCATCTTGTTCCAGAAATATTATTGGACAGTGTGGTCCAATCATTTAAAAAGTAGCTAGATTTGTTTGTACACTGTAAAATTACAGTGCACTGTACCGGGAAAACTGTAAAACCTTCCCAAAACTTTCATTATTTGGCTGTAATTTGGAAAAAAAGGAAATACTGTAATTTTATGTCCAATTTTCCAGGCCTAGAATGACAAAATCTAAACGTGAAACTTTATTTTAAATTTAATGAGTAATCAACATCATTATCATACTACTATTAATTTTTTCAATTATACCATTGTAAATTTTTACAGGGAAAAGCCTGGCAGCAATTCTGCCAACAAAACTCCGTAAAAATCTAGCTTTTACAGGTTTTCATTCAACTTTACCGTATATTATACAGTTTGATGTAATACTTTATACAGCCAACTGTAAATTTTACAATATATGCATCTTTAAAAATTGTGATAGGCCTACTTAAGTTAGGGGTGTTCGTCAGTGCTTTTTATTCTTTACACATTCACACTCTCTTAATAACTCACCACATAGGCCTATATATGTGTTTACGCGTTTTGATTAAATGAATTTTTACAGTAGGCCTATACTGTAATTTTACGGTAATTTGTTGTTGGCAGAATTGCTGCCAGGATTTTACTCTAAAATTTACAGTATTTTTTACAGTGCACTCAGAACAAACTACAATATACGTGGCCTAATCCTCTTCACTCATCCTCAATGTTCATGAAACGTATCCGTTCTTTGGATTGACGCCAAACAAAGAATCGATAGGGTGTCTCACACTTATAAAGACAAATTTTCCCCCCCCCCCCCTTTTATTCAATGAATCTGTATGATGCCTTTACATATTCGATACAGCAGTGCATGTAAATGGGGTAAAGCAGCATATTCCTTTTTGAACAAATTGACATTTCAGCTGTTAATACGACTTTTTAGTTTTTATCTTAACAACATCCCCCTCCAAATATCTTCTTACCATCGACAATAGCGTTTACTGACAGAATAAAAAATCAGACTATAGTTTCGTCTAAATGGCCAAAATTCAGACTGGATGCAGTTTCCGTTCAGGAACCCGTCGCCCTAAAGTTGGATCTCTCGTTTCACGAAATCGACGAAATGTGGCGCCATTTTAAACAAAGTTGGCGATCGACGATTGCCGAAAATATTCGATTTCTATCGAAATGACCGAACCTTTATGATACGCCATTTCTACAACGTTTTGAGTTCTGGCTGCACGACCGTCGGGCTTCGAGGTTTGGCTGCACGACCGTCTTGTATATACTCACTTCCATTTCAAATGTGTTTATTCAATGGCTATTCCATTTGAATCACATACTCCCTCTTAGACAACTATCTACATCTTCCATTGAGGGGGCGTAATATTTCAAATCTAGTTATCCAATAGGCTATTCTATTTGAAACTCATACCCCCTCTTTCCAGGGGGTGGTGGGGTGTTAATTGAAATCTGCTGTTTGATTGCCCACAGTTTTCAGCAGTAATGCTGTCTACAATAAAGATCATAAATCTGCTCTCTATGCCCAACAGTTTTTAAAGAGCCAATGCCTCTACTGAAGATAGTAATCCAGTGGCTGATGGCTAACAGTTTCCGCATCAATGCGTCTACTGAAGATAGCAATGTGCTAGGCCAACAGTTTCAAGCAGCAATAGTGTAGCTGAGATAGCAATCTGATGGCTATTACCAACATTTTAGCAGCATGCTGTCTACTGAAGATCGCCAATCTACTGAGATGCAATCCATGGCTGATGCCCATATTTCAGCAGCAGTGCTGTCCTGAAGATAGTCACTTGGGCATTGAACCAGATAATACCCCATCCTTCAGAGTGGATGTTAAGGCCATTGTCGCACGTACAGGAGGCTATACCTGTAATGCCAAATCCCAGTCCCCGTCAATGACTCCAGGAAAGAAGCTTCCTGCATCTGTGAGGCTTTCTTGGGTTATCCAGCATGGTCTACTAAAGATACAATCCTATGGCTAATGCAACCACTTTCAGCAGCAGTACTGTCTACTGAAAATGGCAATCTGATGCTCATGGTCATACTTTTTTCAGCAAGCATGCTGTCCTACTGAAGATATCCAAATCTTATTATTTGTGCCCCACATTTTCAGTCCAATGTTTTCTGAAGATAGCCAATCCTGCTTTCTGATTCCAACACTTTCACAATACTGTCTACTGAAGATAGCAATGTGCTGTCTGATACATCAGTTTCAGCAGCAATATAGCTACTGAACATAGCAAATCTGATGGCTGCATTGCAACTGTTTTCAGCAGCATTGCTGTCTACTGAAGATGTCAAATCTGCAGGCGAATGTGAGACAGTTTCAACAGTAATGCTGTATACGTAACCTGCAAATCTGCTTACTGATGGCAAACAAGTTCAGCAACAATATTGTCTACAATAGCAAATCTGATAGCTCATGGCCAACTCTTTCAGCAGCAACGCTGTCTACTGAAGATAGCAAATTGGATTATTGGTGGCCCCATTTTCAGCAGCAATGCTGTCTACCGAAGATAGCGAAAATCTGCCGTCTGATGGCAACAGTTTCAGCAGCAGTGCATTCTACTGAAGATAGCAATTCTGCTGTCTGATGTCCAACTTTTTCAGCAGTGCTGTCTACTGAAGATAGCAAATCCAGTGGCTGATGCCCAACAGTTTCAGCAGCAGTGTTGTTCATTGAAGATATCAGCAAATGTGATGCTTGATGACCAACAGCTTCAGCAGCAGTGATATCTACCTAAGATTCTGTGACTGATTCTCAACACTTTCGGCTGAGGTGCTGTCTGCTGAAGATAACAGTTATTCTTGGTGATGCCCAACAGTTTAAGCAGCATTGCCTTCTACTGAAGATAGCAAACTTGCTGGCTAATGCCCAACAGTTTCAGCAGCAGTACGGTCTACTGAAGATAGCAAATCTGATTATCAGTGCCCCACATTTTCAGTACCAATGTATAAAGATAGCCAACAGTTTCAGCAGCAATACTGTGTACTGAACATAGCAAATCTGCAGGATGATGTCCAACTGTTTCAACAGTAATGCTGTATGCTGAAGATAGCAAATCTGCTTACTGATGGCCAACCTGCTGGTTGATGCCCTGCAGTTTCAGCAGTATTGCCGCCTACTTAAGATAGCAAATTTATGGGCTGATACAAAACAGTTTCAGCAGCATTGCTGTCTAATGAAGAAAACAAATCTGATGGATATCCAACAGTTTCATCACCAATGCTGTCTACTGAAGATAGCAAATCTGCTGACAGATACCCCAATGGTTTCAGCAGCAGTGCAGTCTACCGATGATGGCAAACCTGCTGGTTTATCCTCAACAGTTTCAGCAGCATTGCTGTCTATTTAAGATAGGAAATTAACTTGCTGATGCTTATACTTTCAGCAGCATTTCTGTCTACTGAAGATAGCACATCTGCTGGCTGATTCCCAGCAGTTTCAGTTTGCAAATTGTCTCTTTTATTTTTAGAACAAATTTAAGCAGTGGCAACACACTTTTGACAACTGATATAAGTAAGGACATGCAAGAGCTATCATTGACAACTGATATAAGTAAGGACACGCAAGAGCTATCATCTGTGCAAAAATTAGACAAATCCATTGTGGGAATCTTGCCATATAGGCCTACAAAGGTTATAATTTGTATGTTGTAACGCCCTCTATGTCCCCATTTTCCACTCGGTTTTGAAAAAAAATCATAGTTGATTCTTAAGTTTCAGCAGCAATACTGTCTACTGAAGAAATTAAATCTGTTATCTTATGTTCAACACTTTCATTGCTGAAGATAGACTAGATAGATTATGCTTGTTGATTCCAATCAGTTTTAGCATAATTTCTGTCTACTGAAGACAGCAAACCTGCTAGTTATGCCCAACAGTTTCAGCAGAATTGCTGTCTACTTAGCAAATCAGCCGGCTGATACCCAACCGTTTCAGCTGCATTGCTGTCTACTGGAGATGGCAAACTTGCTGATTCATACTCAACAGTTTCAGCAGCATTGCTGTCTACTTAAGATAGCAAATTCAATTGCTGATGCCAACATTTTTAGGAGCATTTCTATCTGCTGGCTGAATTCAAAAAGGTTCAGGGGGCAGCATGTTGTCTACTGGAGAGTAAAATGTTTTCTTATTTCAAACGCTTCATCATTGCCTGTCTGCTGAGACAATCTGTGGTCTGTTCTTACCGTTTAGCACAATGCTGTCTACTGTAAATAGCTTCTGATGCTCATTCCCTTTTTCAGCAGCAGTGCTGTGCTACCTACTGAATAGCAAATCTGATTATCGTGCCCCACATTTCAGTACCTGTCGATGTCCAACACTTTCAGCAGATATCAAGATTCAAATGGCTCGTGCCCATCAGTTTTCAGTCGGCAAACATGGCCTCGGAAAATAGCAAAATCGATGGATAATGGCCAACTGCGTTCACACATGCTGTCTACGAAGATAGCAAATCCCCGCAAATCACTGCTGTACCCAACAGTTTCAGCAGCACCTTCTGTCTACGGAAAATAGCAAATCTGATGGTAATGGCCAAACTTCTTCACAGCAGATTGTCCCAAGATAGAGGCAATTTTTTTCATCCGAATTTACCAAGTGTCTTGTAATGATATCGTATAGGTCATCCCGTGTGACACTCCAAACACAAGTCTTAAGCTCAGTGAATGGTGGAGCCGTGGAAGTCAGAAGAGGGCAATGACCTCAAATTTGCATGTGCTTCACCAAATCGTTACTTTGAGCGCTAGAGGTCACAAACTAAACTCAATTTGGCAAGTTTGGTATCACATTAAAGCTAACAAATTATCTATTTTCAGTGGATAGCCACACCTTGATTTCTTTGAAAGTATACAGTTTGTACTCATATGTGGCCAAAAAAGATGTATTTTTTAGACATTTTTTTTTTTTTCAATTTTTTGCATCAACTTTGTACCAAATAATGGTTACATTGTCAATGAGATGGCAATATTGCCCTCCATATTTTGGCAGAAATTAGATCTCGTATATGTGTCAATAATAACCGGAAATTGATTATTTACTTTGTTTATTTTTTTTGTTACGGACATTTTAAGTATGTTCACCCTATGTAGTCTATTTTCCCTTTATTTCCAGTGTGGTTGTTTATAGACCACAAAGGTGGTAACACTGATAGAATTTGGGCAAATTGGGTATCACATTAAGGCTAATAATACAATTATCCTATTCAGATACAGGTAAAACGGGTTAATTCTGGAATGTGTAAATGTGCCAAAATGATTATTTGTAATATTTTTTGTCCACACATTGTCCAACACATTCTCCCAGATTATCAGACATCAGGCATTGGTTGCAGCATCTTCTAGGTGAGTGAATTCTGCATAAATTGCTCTAATTCGCCATCATGTAATGGACGAACCCCACCTTTGGATTGAAGGCAGCAGTATAATCGTGCTCAATACACTGGTATCCATTTCCATTTTGCCCCCTAATTCCTAGATCCTTGGTTACTACTGGTCATGGAAAATCAATAGTACGGCCCTGTAATGGCAGATCGATGCCGTTCAACAATATCTACACTGAGGCATCAATCGCGTTGGCAGGGTATTGTGTGGTGTGAGTGGTAGGACACATGGTGTCCAGTGTTGAAATTACACAGAATGCATCGATGCCATTTCTGAAAAACACTGCTAGAAACATGGGTCTTAAACAAAGCCGAAGTCATCAGTATTGAAATCCTTTGTGTGCTGTTTTTTTGCCTTTCTATGTGGATGTGGTTTATAATCATAAATAATAATATTAATTCTTATACGCGCACAAATCCACCGGGGTGCTCAGGCACCGCTTTGGAGCGCCTAGAAGGCTGCTCAGCTACACATACAGTAAACCCAGAACGACAAGGAAGGCTTATGGAAAGAAGTCTAATTTTAGATCAGGAGGAATCCGAAGTTCTCGGAGAAAACCTGCGAGGACAGGTATGTATCGGCCCAAATTTCACGAATACTCCACAGTATTCGAGACCCGGGCCGCCTTGGTGGAAAGGCAGAGTGGATGGGCCCCTACACAGCTCGCCTCCCAAACAGTTATCCTCAGTGACTGCGGGAGTTGTACATCTGAGCATATTTTGCATTGTCGTCTGATATTTTCCAGATACGTGACCAAAAAACTTTGACCATACATTTTGGTCACAAAAATAGCACCATAAAGGGTCGATGCAGATTAAACTATACAGACGACAGGTGGAAGGGAAAGGTTGCTGCGGGTGGCAGATAAGTAGAATAAGAGGAGGGTTGGTTCGGGTGCAAACTTCAGGCAGGAGTTTCTATCATGCATACGACTTGTAATATGAGCCTCCTGGATGGTACCACATTTCATGTCTTGATGCTTGACGGGTATTTAACAAAGATGCAGGCTTCAAGACAAACTGAAATATTTGCATTCACAACATGCCCGTGGATTACTTGCTCCCATTTTCATGCTGCTATTTGGCAGACCACTCTTGGTATCTAGGCATCACAAATTCTCGAAGGAGAAACAAAGGAGCTGTAACCATATTGCAAAACATGATAACAAATACCTTTCAAAATGTAAAATGTATGGAATCCATCGTGTATCCTTTTCGCCCATACATGATACGTCAGTGGGAATAACATACCAAAATCAATTAGGACAACAGCATCCAGACAGCCTTCCAACAGCTTACTACTTGAACTTGGAGAAATAAAAGGATGCTGACAGAGGAGTTGGATGTCCTATGCACTAGTACTCGTAAGGGAAGTATGGTTACGCTGATAACACCCGTTTCACCCATCAAAGTCCCAGAGACTTCACAGCATTAAAGCCACCGTGAAAACTGTTGTTTGTTTTATTTTTTAATATAGTCCATCTTTACAGGTAGGACTTTACCGATTATGATGTCTGCTTAGGGAGCAGAAAGAAGGTCCCCCGAAGATTGATTGGAATAGCTACCACTCCTTATTACCGGTCATGATATATTCCTGGTATCAAGATGTAGGATGATCCCCTTGGCCAAAGGGAGTGACCATTTTTGTCTTATTCACCTGAGATATTCCCTATTTGTGTGGTCTATTTGGAGAATGTGTTCCTGTTGCTGACCATTAAGTTTTCAGACCCACCTTGTTTTCCCATTCAAAACATCTCCGCCACAAAATATGAGCAGTGCAAGTAATTTTGCCATGAACGTGTAGAATAACAGCAACCGATTGATGGGGAACCCAAACACCAGAAATTGGCAGATGACCGACAGCAGTAAGTTTTGCCAGTCATCTGGTTTCTTGGAGAAAAATGTTGGCAATATCCTGACATAAATGGGGGACATAGTGAAGATTGGCCAACCGTAGAGAGTATATTTTTACATATCAAAAAGGGACAGGCTTGGAAGCAATCTGTAATTCAACAAGAATTATGTTGATGTTTTTTCAAAGTAAACTAAAGAATGATGATTTTTGGTGATTTACAGTAATTTACAGGTATACATCTGATATTCCATTGTTCATTTCGATCTATTGGCTGAATAAATATGACCTAAACAGTAAAACATTTATGCAACAAAGAAATTGTGGAACATATACATGGATACAAATACCTGATATTAGACCTTAGTGCAATGGCCAAATTTAAAAAAATATTTTCTTGTGTCATAATTATGAATTTCGCTATTTTTAACTATAGATATTAAATCTAACCCTTCTCTTACTGCTCGTGACCCCTTTATATTCATAAACATCAGCCTGACTATACAGCAAATACATTGGGTGAACCTTTTTTTAACTCAAAAAACAAACAAACCAGTAATTAGGTTTGGAGTGATATTTGAGGAGATATGGAGGAACACACTGTAAAAATTTTGAGGGGAACCTTAAAAATGGGAAAAATTTCAACTTCAGACTTCAACGTTTAGGTCTGAGTATAGATAATGGTAGTTAGCTTTAATATTGCGCCAAATTGGCCCAAATTCGGTTAGCATGTTAAACCTCTTATGTTCTGTAAACAACCACACACACAAAATAGAGGGCAGAGTGGAACATAAAAGTTTTGCGATGTCGTTGACACTGAGTAGAAATGTTGCATATAATTGGGTACATCTGTATAATAGTATTGAACAAAGAATGGAGAAAATAATCGTGTTTTCTTTCTCTACGATATTTATATCACACCCTGTTAATTTTTTAATGCATAATCTCTAAAAGACAGAGTGACTAATCAAGGTTGGCGGTGATATATATTTATGTAATTAAGTGGAATATTGGTACATTTCACCGTGTGTTTTTAATTAACGAAAAAATAGCAAATTGGTTTAATAAAAAAGATCAAAAAATATTTTTTGGCATATATGCATCCCGATTTTGACAGATTTAAGTCTAACTGAATAGGTAAATTTGGTATCCATCAAGCTAATAGCATTATCTTGTACTGTGATACTAAATTTCACAAAATGCCGGTTTGTTTTTTTCTCTGTTATGGTCTATAAACCAAACCACCCCAAAATACATGCGACATTAACTTCGTATTACCGGGGGGGGGGCTTTGCTTCCCGTGCGCTAAAAAGCCAAAGCTTTCCTAACAAGCTTCACAGAATCATTTCTCATCCTTCCCAGTCATTTTACGACAAAATCGAGGTGCACCTCACCGGGGTAGGGTATCTGAGACTAATATTAGTCTCAGGGAATGCCGTCAAAAGTCGAAGGTTGGGGTACTTTTGAAAATATTATGCCGACAGTAGGCGCTAAACGCTTATGCTTACTATAAACTATTCAACTCCACGTTTAGAGCTGAAACCGTGTGAATAATCTGGTATTTCCTACCTTTTTTAGCGCAAACTTGGATGTTCGTCCTCTTTCTGTGGAAAATGCCAATGCTGTCGACTTGTGGAGTTTAGGACGTCATTTTGACGCCCCATACAAGGTATGTCGGTACTTATTTTTGGTATCAAGGAATACGAGGCACCATGCAATCCATGTGTTATCAATCATAAGCATCGGTGCTTTATAACAAATTCTACTAAGGATGTGGCAACCATCTCCCTTTGTAACGTGTTAAAAAAAAGCTGGTAACGAGGGTAAAACACATTGGTGAACGTGCGTCAAAGGTCAAAACTAACAAAAAACAAGTAAATAATCAATCTTCCTGATATATTGACACATTATAGATGCTAATTTGTGAAATATGGAAGAGAAATATTGCCATTCTTCATTGTACATCTGTACCATATTTGTACAATTTATGCAAATTTGAAAAAAGTCGTAAAATTCAACTTTTTTGGCACAGGGCCAACTTATACTTGAAAGAAATATGTCATGATTCTGATATTGGAAAAGTTGGTATGGATGGAAAGCTTTAAGTAACGTCGATTACATATCATCAAAATAAGTTGAAAATTGCCACATTTGTTTAGTATTTGCCCTTTTATTTCCGCGCTCCAATAAGCTTACCTGAAAACGATTCCGACAATCCACCCATCGCAGGCAAAGGTGGACGTACCAGTGATGACCCATCCATAATTTAGCGGTCTTTTTGACCCTTCCCCCCCCTATTCGCAGTGTTTGCACTTCATAGCATTAAACACAACGAAGGAAACAAAAGATGTCAATTCTGTAACGTTTTTTCTAATTTTATTTTTACTTTCTTCATCCTCAATTTACAGTGTCAGCATAACATTTCGAGTAACACGATGTTTTGGTCATCATTTGCGTCACGAGTTTGGCGCTTTTGATCAATGAGCCGTGGTGAAAAAACCGCCCGTTTTCTTCGTAGGTCAAAAAGCAAAATTAAAATGCCCTATTTTGTTTAATTTTACATCAATTGTATTATTTTTCGGGAATTCGTGATTTATGTACCTATATTTTATGAATTCAGTCAACTGAGCTGGACAAAATCTTGACATATTTCCTTTCATGAAAGTCAATGGGTTACTATTCACGAAATAGATTACTTTGTTAGGCTTTATAGATACCAAACTTTGCCCAAATTGGGTTTATTTTGTGACCTCTAGCACTAACAGTAGCGATGTTGGTATAGAACATGCAATGTAGAGGTCATTGACCTCTCTGACGTCAAGGGGGGGGGGGGGGGGGGGTGAGCCACCACTCCTAGCTTAAGTACTTTGGTGTTTTGGAGATTTCCTAAGGGATGACCTTATAAATATCATAAAACAAACCTTGGTAAATTCGGCTAAAATAAACACCTCTATCGCGTGGACCAAATGCTTTCCTTACTAGAAGATAGCAAATCCAGCGCAAATCAGCTGGCTGATACCCAACATTTTCAGCAGCACCTCTGGTCTACTGAAGCGAGCAAATCTGATGGCTGTATGGCCAATAGTTCAGAAGCAATGCTGTCTACTGGAATGGCCAACCTGCTGGTTTCTTAATCAGCAGTTTCAGCAGCATGGCTGTCCTATTTAAGTAGGAATCGCACTTGCTGATGTTACCATTTCAAGCAACAATCTGAATGGTGCTGTCTGCTGAATCTAGCAAATCTGTGTGATGCCCCAACGGTTTCAGCAGCAGTGCTTTCTACTTAAATGCAATTGACTTGTTTCATGCCAACAGTTTTAGGACACTCTTCTACTGAAAAGAAAATTTGCCGGCTGATTCTTAAGTTTTAGCAGGAATGCTGTCTACTGAAGAAATCAAATCTGTTTCTTATGCCCAACACTTTCATTGCTGTCATTGCTTTTAGCAGCATTGCTGTCTACTGTAGATAGCAAATCCAGAAGCTGATGCCCAACAATTTTTTTTCTACTGAAGACAGCAAATCTGCTGTCTAATGCCAACAGTTTAAAGAGTATTGTTGTCTATTGGAGATAGCAAATGTACTGGCTGATGGGCAGTTTCAGCAGCCTTGCTGTCTACTGAAAATAGCAAATCTGTTGTCCGATGTCCAATACTTTTTAACAGCATTGCTGTCTACTGAAGGAAGCAAATCTCCTGGTTGATGCCCAGCAGTTTGATGTCTACTAAAGATTGCAAATCTACTTGCTGATGTCCAAAACATTTCAGAAGCAATTCTGTTACTGTTGATAGCAAATCCGCTGGCTGATGCCTAACAGTTTCAGCAGCAGTACTGTCTATTGAAGATAGAACGTTTTAGCAGCATTGCTGTCTGCTGAATATAGCTAATCTGCTGTCGGGTGCCCAGCAGTTTCCGAAGTAATGCTATTTACTGAAAATAGTAAATTGGCTGTTGATGCTGAACAGTTTCAGCAGCAATGCTGTCTACTGAAGATAGAAAAATCTACTGCAATGCTGTCTACTGAAGATAGCAAATATGCTGTCTGACGCCAAACAGTTTCAGCAGTAATGCTGTCTGCTGAATATAGAAAATCTACAGCAATGCTGTCTACTGAAGATAGCATAACAATTATGCTGGATGATGCTGTCTACTTAAGATAGCAAATCTGCTGTCATCAATTTGAGCACTTTTATTTCAATTTGAGCAATATGCTGTCTACTGAAGATATAAAATGTTTTCTTATGTCCAACAGTTTCATTGCTGTCTACTGAAGATAACAGATCTGCTGCCTGATACCCAACAGTTTCAGCAGCACTGAAACTGTTGGGCAAATAAATCTTCTTGCTGATGGCCAACAGTTTCAACAGCATTACTGTCTACTGAAGATAACAAATCTACTTGCCGATGGCCAATAGTTTCATTGTTGGTGTGTCCTTCAGGATGTCAGCCCTATGTGATCGATTTATAGAATGTTAGCCAAGTACGTAGTTCAAAATGACAACACGAGTAAGCAAGCATGACTGCATTGCATGTTTGCATCCGTATTTCGAGTCATTGGACCATGTGGTAATGTAAATTTTGTGACATTTTTACCTGGCCTGGGCATTGAACATTAGTTTCATAAATGATTAATGCACAACACCGTCGTGTACGTGTTCTAGCTAAGACTATGAGGTTTTGGCCCGAAATTCTGGACCAAATCGTCCTGGAGCATTCTAATTTAGGAACGATCACACAATTTGGAAGATTACTGATGATGGTGCTATTATTTTACAACTACAAGACAAGTCTGGCTTTTGAAATTATCAATTCGCATAATTTTTATATTCAAACTTTGTTTAGCCATTCAATTAAATTTCAATTCAAGTAAGCAATGATGTGCATATTTGTGGTAGCCTTGGCAACACCACAGACATGCAACATTGCCAGACATTACACCACTGAGGTCAGTGCATTACACGCAGCACATTCCCGCACACTAAGCCAAATGCCTTGATTAGAAAACTCTATACGTCACGCGCCAGTTGATGGAAGAGACCTGACCTATTGTAAATTGGACTGGCCTGCATTGCAGAAAAGTTTGACGATGTGCTTCTGTTATGTTAAATTAGTTTCACCAGTTGACTGCACTGCAAAGACTTTTAATTGACAGGAGGAGATTTTTAGATATGAATTTCTCTCAAAAATGGAAACAGGATCGATGTAGACCACTACCAAGAACGTTCGAATGGTTATTGACAAACAGTACCCCCCCCCCCCCCCAATACAAAAGCAAACAGAAAATCTTGTTTTGAACTCTGCCTGACTATGTTAATTGTCCCCATAAAACACCGTGCTTGGACTTTCTGTCGTGACAGGACAGAAAGTAACTAAAATGATCCTTATACATACAAGACAGGCTATTCAGCTTATTCACTTAAGGTTGTGGATCTAATACATTGAAAGCATTCCAAATATGCAAAACAACCGGGGTTTGCAAAAAATTGAGGGCGCTTCTTTGGGAAATCTCCTTCACTGTCTCTTTAAGCTCCCAGATCAGATTATAACACTTTTCATGAGGATGCTTAACGTGACAGGAGGAGATTTTTTTAGGATATGAATTTCTCTCAAATTGCACAGGATCGATTGTAGACCACCTACCAAGAACGTTCCAAAGGTTTATTGGACAAATAGTACAAAAGAAAACAGCAAATCTTGTTTTGAACTTGCCTGACTATCGTAATTGTCCCCATAAAACACCGTGCTTTGACTTTCTGTCGTGCACGACAGAAAGTACTAAATCATCATATTATTACATAAAGACGGCGTATTTGGCTTATTCACTTCAGGTGTGATCTAATACATTGGAAAGCATTCCAAATATGCAAAAAACCCGGGTTCGAAAAAAATTGGGGGCGCTTCTTTCTGGAAATCTCCTCATGTCTCTTTAAGCTCCCAGATCAGATTAACACTTTTCACTGAGGATGCTTAAAGTGACAGGAGGAGATTTCTTTAGGATACAAATTTCTCTCAAATTTCACTGGATCGGTTGTAGACCACCTACCGAGAACATTCCGAAGGTTTATTGGACATTCTTATTCAGTGGGCGTGGTTTACCTTGTTAGCAAGAAATTTGATTGGATTAGGTCAAAGCTCCGCCCATCCATTACTGGGTAATAGATGGATAGTGCGTGCAGTAATTACGCGGTGTAGTCGAATGCATGACACGCGCAAGCGGCGCGTTTATACTGCGTCGTGCATTTCGCGTTGGTACGCAAATGCAATTTACGCAGCGTGACAATCACCGCGCGATGACTGTGGTTCCTTGGATTGAAACATTTGTTTTCAAGAGGGGTGCAATTATTTAAATGAATAAAAAGATGTTAGAATATTTTTGACAAATAAATTATGTCGATAAAAAGCAAAAATTACACAATTCTAAATAAGAATGAGAATAAAAGATGAGATTTTTTGTTTTGGCCATCTTAGATGGTGTCATAATGGAAAAAAAAAAAAAAAAAAAAACCAATATTTTATCGTGGTGGATGCCGGCTGCGCTGGCATCCACCACTCAAAATATTGGATGCCCATCCATTATGACACCATCTAAGATGGCCAAAACAAAAAATCTCATCTTTTATTCTCTAAAACAGGTGCAAAAGAAAATCGCAAACCTTGTTTTGAACTTGCCTGCTATCGTAATCGTTCCCCATAGAAAACCATGCTTTGACTTTCTGTCATGCACGACAGAAACTACTAAATCATCATCTCATTACATAAAGATGGCGTATTCAGCTTATTCACTTCAGGTGTGATCTAATACATTGGTAAGCTTTCCAAATATGTAAAAAACTGGGATTCGAGAAAAATTGGGGGCACTTCTTCCTGGAAATCTCCTCATGTCTCTTTAAGCAAAGATTAACCGGTCATGTTTTGGTTTAACTTTCCGCCCATTTCTGGTACAGCGGCATTTACGGTTTGACTATTTAAAACATAAATGCCCTAACACCATGACCACAATGGATCAAAATTCTGCAGTTTGCAGGCGGGATTGCTGCCAATTAATGCCAACAAACCTTCATAATCAATGACAGAGTATGTTCAGAATCAGATATCTTCACTTGTATTTGCTTTCCATGAAATGCCCTTTTCAGACACTATCAGTGATCTACCCAAGAGAGTCAAAATATTTGAAATTTGCAGGAATAGCTTAAAAGTAAATCATTAGTTTGTAGAATTTGTATAAGCTATTTTTACAACTGAAAAATTGATAGAAAAAGAAGAAACCAGCAATATTCAACAATATGAATCGCCAATCAATTACGTGTTATAGTAAGTGTCCATATGGACAATAATGACTGAAATATCCGATTTCGTCCCAGGTAGCTTTTGGCCTTATCACTTGTAGGTTATGTTAGGATACCTATTCTTGTTACAGACATGCAAAAATCTGATTTTTGATAATATTTTCAATTTTTTGATTGAGCAAATCACTAATAGTGCCTTTAAGTATGAAATAAAAATGTACAAGAAATGAATTATCTTTACTTAAATCACTCCTCTACCAGGTCTCTCTGGTGATCGCGGAGCCAGGCAACATACTGATCTTGAAAAAAAAAAAAAAAAAAAAACTAAATCATCATATTATTACATAAAGACAGCCTATTCAGCTTATTCACTTCAGGTGTGATCTAATACATTGGAAAGCATTCCAAATATGCAAAAAACCCGGGTTCAAAAAAAATTGAGGGCGCTTCTTTCTGGAAATCTCCTCATGTCTCTTTAAGCTCCCAGATCAGATTAACACTTTTCACTGAGGATGCTTAAAGTGACAGGAGGAGATTTCTTTAGGATACAAATTTCTCTCAAATTTCACTGGATCGGTTGTAGACCACCTACCGAGAACGTTCCGAAGGTTTATTGGACAAACAGGTGCAAAAGAAAATCGCAAACCTTGTTTTGAACTTGCCTGCTATCGTAATCGTTCCCCATAGAAAACCATGCTTTGACTTTCTGTCGTGCACAACAGAAACTACTAAATCATCATTACATAAAGACGGCGTATTCAGCTACACTTCAGGTGTGATCTAATACATTGGTAAGCATTCCAAATATGTAAAAAACTGGGATTCGAGAAAAATTGGGGGCACTTCTTCCTGGAAATCTCCTCATGTCTCTTTAAGCAAAGATTAACTGGTCATGTTTTGGTTTAACTTTCCGCCCATTTCTGGTACAGCGGCATTTACGGTTTGACTATTTCAAACATAAATGCCCTAACACCATGACCACAATGGATCAAAATTCTGCAGTTTGCAGGCGGGATTGCTGCCAATTAATGCCAACAAACCTTCATAATCAACGACACAGTAGCCAATCAATTACGTGTTATAGTAAGTGTCCATATGGACAATAATGACTGAAATATCCAATTTCGTCTTATTAGGTAGCATTTGGCCGTATCACTTGTAGGTTATGTTAGGATACCTATTCTTGTTACAGACATGCAAAAATCTGATTTTTGATAATATTTTCAATTTTCTGATTGAGCAAATCACTAATAGTGCCTTTAAGTATGAAATAAAATGTACAAGAAATGAATTATCTTTACTTAAATCACTCTTCTACCAGGCCTCTCTGGTGATTGCGGAGCCAGGCAACATACTGATCTTGCCTGATCCGAGATAGAAATGCGTTGCGCCAGCTTGGACGGATGAAGTGCTTGTTCGTATCTCTATTTGAAAACCACACGCTCCAGGAGCATATGCAAATATGTTCCTGAAGGAATATTTCTTCACTGTTCCAGAAGCATATTTGCCATATGCTTCTCCAGGATTAGAGAATAACCGATACGATCGGTATTTCTGAAATCGGGCCGATTATGACCTTATCGGTATCGGATCGGTATCGGCAAAATTCTCATTTTTTACCGATTTTCTATACTGATTAAATTAATATCAAAGAGGTCCAAACTTGAATTAAAATTATTCCAAACTGATGGCCAAACGGTGAAAATAAATCGAAACTGAAACAATAAATTGATTATTTTATATAGAAGAGTAAGTATGTCGTTCCTAACTTACTATTTCACCGTTTTAGTGGTTTACCTAGATCCATCTGCTACTTTCTGGCAGCTTCTGACTTTCGAAAACGGCAATGATAATGCAAAAAAATACACACAAAAATTCGGAATCGGTTTAACAGATCTTAGGGTGATAGGTTAGACACTATCCAGGATGCTACTGGAGCATTGTGTTGTGCATTCAAATATGCTCCGGGGGCATATTTGACTTTATGGAATATTTCTCCAGATTATCAAACAGATTAACTTCTTCCCATAAATCTTTCTCCGCTGGTCTGGACTGGAGGCATAGGTATCCCTTGAACTTAAGGCCAATGGAAGTTGATTCTTAGTTTCCTGTTGGAGATTTTTAAAAGGTGATGAGGTCTGATTTCATTATTCATTATTTACTGTAATTTCATTATTATATCCAAAGGCATGTTGACAAAGTTTATAAGTGCCTAATTAACAAAACAGGGGTATTATTTGCAGGTTTATTTCTTCTAAAGTTTAAAAATCAGCTCAAGCATTTATGCACTGAGTATGATGACAAGCAGAACAAAAATCCATTATTTATGGTATACTGTGACACCCCTCCCAAGGAAACTACTTAAAATGAGCAGGAAGGGATGCTGGAATATTTGAGCAACTGAAATTTTATCAAGTTTTCAAGAAAAAACAATTTTTTTTCACAAAATAATGAAATATTTGCCACAGTGGCAAATCTGATGTGTGATCCAACAGGAAATTAAGAATCAATTTCCATTGGCCTAATGCATATAGCAATTGGGGGCAAATGCCGAATGTTATAAATAAATATTTTCCAGGAGCATAGTCGAATATGCTCCTGGAGCATATTTGACGTAGAATATTTTTCCAGATTATGCTCCCGTACCATAAGCTCCAGGACCATATGCTCCTGGAGCACAGTTTCTGGCCAAAATCTCATAGAAGCACAGCTACTTTGAACCCAAGAACAACAAAGACTACTACCTGGGCCCGTTTCAGAAAGACTTAATGCAAGGCCGTATGCAGGATTTATTTTAGGTGGGTGCGGGACTTCAAAAAGTAGACCTTTGTGGTAAAAGTGCGCATAACCCTACTATAATTGTCCTTTTTAGGACTTTTTTTTATAAATTTCATCACCAAAAGGTGGACTTTATATTTTGGACCTTTTTATCAAGAAATTCGGCAAAAAGTGGACCTTTTTCCCCTTTTGTGGAATTTGGGGAGGAATCGCACAGCCCCTGGGTACGGGCCTGACTTAAGGGGGTGTTAAGGCAGGAATTCAAAGGAACTGTTTTTGTCGTATCTTCTTAATTATTATGTTCCAACATATATAAAAGTATGCATATTTGTGACGGAAGTGACTCCAAGGAATCCAAATATGATAATCATTTTTCCAAAAAAATATGTATATTTTTAGAAAATCATGAAAAATGGTGATTTTCACTCATTTCTTTTTTTGTTCCCTATAAAAAACATAGAAATGTTATAAAAATGTGCCTTGTTCATTTTTGAATTCCAGAGTCATAGTTCTAGGGTCGGTATTTCCCGCTTTTTCAAATTCAGCACTATTTTCAAATTACTTATGAAAAAAGATTGTCCAAAGTTGGACATAAAGCCCGATTTTTAACAAAAAATTAAAAACTAAAAAATACCGACCCTAGATTTTGATATGCTCTATACGATGCATTTCATTTTCTTACCTGTTGCTGATATGGATTCCGAGTAAATTTGTTTAAAATTACAATTACATTTAACAATTTTAGCGTCTAAATGGCAAAATTGTTAGCGTGCTTCGAGCGCACATGTGCTAGTAATGGATCTTTTCAGCAAACCCCCTTCCATTCAGAAAATTTTCATCAACACCATCCCCCCCCCCCAATGTCAAAAAGAAATTTACGCCACTTCGAGTTAGGCTTGAATAAAAACTGTCTAAGCAACTGGTTCATTTTGACACTAATAAGCAAAAAAGAATGTCCAAGAAACTGGTTCATTTCGACACACTAATAGGCAGTTTTAGTGCAATAGACAATATTACAGAATAAAGCGTTATATAGTATTGCACTTCATGCTGATAAAAAGAGTTTAAAACAGTTGTCTAAGAAAGTGGGGTTTTTTACACTAATAAGTAAAAAAAATCTAAGAAAGTGGTTCATTTTGACACTAATAAGTAAAACAAAACTGTCTAAGAAAGTGGTTCATTTTGATACTAATAAGCAAAAAAAAAATAAGCAATATTGGGCAGTTTTAGTGCAATAGACAATATTACGGAATAAAGCGTAAGTTAGTATTGCACTCGGTTCTGTTAAAAGACAGTTTCAAAAAGTCGTCTACGAAAGTGGTTCATTTCGACACTATTAAAAGCACTATCAGTGATTTGCTAAATCAGAAAATCAAAAAAATCATCAAAAATCTGATTTTCGCATGTCTACAAGTACAGGTACCGTAACATCCTGCAAATGATAGGGCCAGAAGCAACCTAATAAGGATAAAATCGGATATATTATTCATTACTGTCCGTACGGACAAATTCTTCAGATGGAAAAAGTAACTTTTAAATGATGGCCAACAGTTTTAGCAGCATTGCTGTCTACTGAAGATAGCAAATCCGTTGGCTCATGGCCAACAGTTTTAGCAGCAGTGCTAATGAAGATATCAGTCTTTGTGCTCCAGTAGCTCAAAATTTCTGTGGTCACCATAGTGTTTTTCCTGAGGGAATGGTATGCAGAAAAA
Source organism: Ophioderma brevispina (assembly GCA_023653785.1). Classification (NCBI taxonomy): domain Eukaryota; kingdom Metazoa; phylum Echinodermata; class Ophiuroidea; order Amphilepidida; family Ophiodermatidae; genus Ophioderma; species Ophioderma brevispina. The sequence continues at coordinate 12,485 of JAMKCH010004793.1, read as the reverse complement.
TGCTGTCGCTAGGAACTGAGTTGCTTCATTGGTGTGCAACCTGCAGAGCTGCTGTGCGCGAGACTACTGAAAAGGCTTGCAAGCTCCCTAGCCTTGTGAATTTAACTTTCTCTCACTCATGAGTTCAAACCTAGATGTTGTAGGTCATTTTTTAAACTATTTTGAGCAAATCTAATATTTGAGAAGCTACCAGAGATGAATAAATGACTAGGCCTATAATGTGTGTACTACAATGTTGGAAAAGTAGGCTTAACCTGCTCATCTTTTTAGATAGCTCGTTCACATAGTGTTGCACGTCGTCCGTACCTACCTTAGTAGAGGAGATAGGGCTATCGTAGCAGAAAAAGCCAGAGCAACCTCGGGCTACTTTTTAGATTGAACTTTGGGGACGCCTAGCCCTAGCTAGTAGAATGATCGGACATGTCTTGCAGAATAAAATATAATTGTATCACAAGTTGTGAGAGGCTGTATAGCTAAACAAAAATGTGAGCATGTTAAATATAGATTAACTGCTACAGGCTTGATTGCTGATGAAACAAGGCAAAAATGTTAGCTATGCTCGGAAAATTTTGAAATTTATTTCCAAAAACCTATGTCCAAAGCTATGTAAATACTGATGAAGGGCACCCTCTTTGACAGGTTATCTGAACACACCTACCAATTCTGTAAAAATCTATCAACTCACTTTCTCATTCAATATTGTTACAGATCATGTCTGATAAAGTTGACTTCAACTTCAAGCTTAGTCATCTGCCTGTGAATCGAGGGTAAGGTGCAGAAGAACTGCTTCGAAAACAAGCTGCTGGAAATGAAATATGGTGTGTTGCATCTGGACTGGAGAGCGTTACAACAAAGTTATTGGAGGTGGGAACGGTAGTGCTCATAGGGCTTCGTACAAGTGCATTGACCTTCTCTTTTGTTATTTCACATCGATGACATCAGGGACTGTGCATGAATCCTGACCATCTCTCACATGAGGATTGGGTTGCTAATTTAGAAAGAAAAATATGCAAGGCAAAAGTTCAATGCACTTTGCATTAGGGGTAAGAACCCTATATTTTCAAAACCAGGTGAGCCTCTGTTTGAGGCTATAGGCTTATATGTCAGGGTATTATGATAGGGTTAGGATTGTGCTACTCTATACCAAACTCCAACACATTAACTCTGACCCTGACCGCTAAGCCTATAGTTTAGGACGTTTTGTTGCCATTTGAGAGGTTGCATTTTTTCTTACTATATTTGGTTAAACTTTTATATCTTGTAGAATACACCCTGGGAAACCCAAAAAGTATTAGCTACATTTTTTATTTGATGTGCAAGGGGGGTAGCCTTTCAAAATGGCCGCCATTTTTTCAATATTTTAGCTTATTTTGACTAATATTCCAAGTTTTATCAAGTTTAAAGATTGTATTTCATGAGTTATTCCTTAATATCAGTGATGGATAACATTAAAATAACATTTCGATAACTCTTGAATTAATTAGTTCCAGTTTGGCGCCAAAAAATTCAAAATGGCCGCCATTTTGATAATTTCGGGGTTTTTTTAGTATATTATGGCTTTTCAGTTTTTTTAGTATATTATGGCTATACTTCAATTATTATGTTCCTTGAAATTTCTTGACATTAAAGTATTTGATTAAATTACAATATATTAATATCCAAAAAAAATTTAAGTCATATTTACTATGACTTTCATATCATTGCATTCTTGCATAGGCATTATTTGTTCCAAAATGACCGCCATTTTATTTTCAGTGTTCTTCTTGTCTTTACCATCAGCATAAGAAATGTATTCAGAAACAAACAGTGGCGGTTGGGGGGGGGAGGGACATTTTGCCCCTCCTCATTTTTTGAACCCCATTCCCCCCCCCCCACCCCCAGTTGAAATGACAGATTTTTGGCAAAAATTAGTGATTCGTGGCCAAAAATCACCAAATTTTGGGAAAATGCAGCTCTTTGGGCCAAAATTGGTTAAAAAACCCCTCAACATTTTTGATATTTTGCCTTCCCCCAGGAATTTTCTTTCCCCCCCCCCCCCCCCCCCACACACCCCGGTTTCCCCTCCCCCTAAAAGAAGGTACGCGAAAACACCGCCTCTGGAAATGGACCGCAACACAAATGGCATAGAATCATAATATAAATTAACAACTGAAGTCACATTTTTGTTATAACTGGTGTGCTTAGACCTGCTTGCTTTTCCATAATTTAAAAATAGTGCAAAGTTGGAATGCAGACCTTCTCATAGCAAACTTGGCAGTCAATGGACCATTGCTTTGAGATGCACTGATGGGTTGAAAGTTTTGTCACCTTTGATAAGAATCTTGTGTGTTGAATTGTAGATTATATTGTATTATTTAACTGATGACGTAAAAAGAATTTATGGCATGTATATGGAACCAAATTAAGTATGTATGTGCTTCTGAGGGGTATTCCATAGTCTAGATTGTATCCACAAGGCCAACCATAAATTTAATAATTGTCCTGACGGCTTCTTATCGTGTCCAAACACAAGTTCTCAAATATGATCTATCCAGAGATGGGTGGGTCAATGTCTGGCTGCTTCATTGAATTCTGCAAGGTCCTTTCTGGGCATTATTGTTCCAAACAGGGGCAGGCCAAGAAATGTTCCATTGCTTGTGGAGCTGTTCCACAACCACAAGGTAGTGAGTGTCATGATCTGCTTCCAGGTAGCCCCCTGATGCAAAGAAACCTTAGATCAGCTAATTCTGGTTCTCAATGTGTTGAGACATCGCGATTAAGCCAAGAGAGTCAGCTCCAGGCAAAAGATACTCACCAGGTCAATAACGATAGATGACTTGGTTGATGGCAAGTTTTCTTTCCACAAGGCCAACTCTCTTACCCTCCTTAGAGACTGTTTCAAGGGGTGGGACTTCGCTTAAGAACCCTCTCTCTGAATTAAGGCAGTTTAGCAAGCTGGGTTCTGTGTGAACATAGGGTGCTTCAATTAGTATTGGCAACTACGCTACTTTCATGGCTCGATACACTACGACAAGATGTTGGTGGAGCAATTCCTGCGAGGATGTATAAGTTCTCCATTGGAGTTGAGCGAAGACATCCTATGAGGGGGTCAGGGCAGGCATTGGGAATTTAAACGTGGATCAAGCTTTGGCATGGGTTGATCTTTCCCACGCAGGGCAGGCCACTCTGCAATTAGTAGCACAGGGTAAGTGCAGTCGATCTTAGGGTATGTGGGCGAACACCTCATCTTGTGCCAATGGGGTTTGTTCAGATGGGTTTGTGTGAACAACTTACGGAGTATCTGTAATTAACAGCGCTGAAGATCAACGAAAACGGACTCCGGTTACCAGAACCTTCTCGAAACCATTTGGCTGTTGATTTTGCCTTACCGGAAACCTGCTTGTTCTGGTATGAGGGCTCCTCTATTACAGGTGCCGATACGGTTGAGCAGGAGACGTTCAAAGCGCTTGTAGGGATGGCGTAGGAGTGATATTGTGAGCTCGGGGATTAGATGGATCTTACCAGGCTTTATGAGTTGCAAAACATGTGAGTGCTTTCTCCAGATCTTTGACCTGTGGGAAATAAGGCAGCAATTGTAGAGCTCAAGAAGGTACTCCCTTTGGCCACAGTTTTCAGCTTGCTCAGTTGAGATGTTGTCAAGCCTACTGCCTTTGCTGGTTGAAGTAAGTAACGAACGGTGTTACAGTTCCTCCAATGTGAAGGGGCGAGTGAAACCGGGTTTGCCACTATAACCTCTTACGGTCTAGTTTGATCTTCTTGGGTTTCTTCCTGCACTTACCATTTAAATCCCCCCAGTTGATGGGCCAACTTGGTGGGGTGGAGCTGTGGCTGCTGTGGAGACTGTTGGATCCCCTCGAAGCTGGTAGACCATGCTTTCTTGCTTTTATGGGTCATATCGGTGGATTCAATTTAGGTATGCCAGGTTTTAATCTTTTCCTTGGAGATCCCCTCCGACACTTCACCTTTAGCAGTTGCTTTAGTTGAGAAAGAATCAGCTTCAAAAATGGTAGTATAACTCTGATATTCTTTTATTAGCACATCCTTGAAAGGCCTGGTATGTATTCCATCCTACAACATACAGCCCCCCTCTGGGTATGAATCGCCATGCAGTCTTGTTCACTACTTGGGCAAATTTGTCATATATAGGTATGGGGTTTGGGTGCATTGACTTGATGATCCTTACAGAAAACATGGTTAAATGAGTCTGATCCTGTTGTCATAGGTGAGCTACCACTACCAGGCTACTCGTTTCTTAGTGTACCACGAGTATCCAACAAAACTGACGGTGGTGGAATTGGATTTTATTAAAGGATAGCCTCAAACTTCAGAATTTTCCAACAAGGCAAACTTTTAGAACTTTTGAACATGCATGTTTCACCAGCACTTGCAAGGTGTTTACTTATTTGTTGTGTACAGACAATATCCTTCACCGATTTAATGGTTCAAACCTCAGAGTTTATGTTGGAATTGATCAATTCCTCGACTTTGTAAATACGCTAAATAGCAAGTTAAATCATGCCGGTGATTTCCAATGTCCACATGGACAATCCGTCCAAGCGAGGTGTCTCATGTCATGACATCTTACCAATGATAGTCTGGATCAACATGTGTCCGGGTCGACTCAGTAGGGTGGCCATTATGTGGATCAGTCAATCCGTACAAGGTGACAATCTATTACCAAATGCGGGTTTGGACCCTTTTTCAGATCAATAATGTGGTATGTTTCTCAGTTTCAAACTCAAAAACCCAACTAAAAAAAAACAGAGTTTGCTGCACGTAAATTGAGTGAGATTGATTTGCGTCCTTCCAAGCTGATCTCTTTTCACCTGGCTCCCAAACAGACAATGTGAACAGTCTTGCGGAGCTTTATGATACCAGCTATCAAACAACTCTTGCTAAACATGCCCTCTAACCAAACACTCGCACCTGCAGACCACGGCAACCTTGGTACAATAAAAGAAATCCATATGGCACGTCGTCTTCGTCGCAGGTATGAACGGAAGTGGCAGAAAAGCAAACTCGAGATTGATCGGCCAACTTTAACATGGACCCAAAAAAGAAAAGTGGTCAACAACATGATGACCATTGCCTAGAAGGATTACTATAGGGAAAAGAAAATTGCCCAAGCTAATACTAAGACTATTTTCAAGAAGGTAAATTCCCTTTTGAACAACAACAAACAATCCCTTCCTGCCTACGCTGGATCGAAAACTTAGTAATGATCTTTGGGAACTCTTTAGAGAGAGAAAAAAGTTGACAAGATCTATAGCAGTATCAGATATGAATTGGAGGTGACCAACTGCAAAGCAATGCTTGTCTCTGACGGCCCCTTAAAATGTAGTTTTTCCGGAGTTTTAATCCTGTGAGTGAGCTGAGAGCATTCTAGAGTCATCGCCAAAATCACCTGCAACATCATTGTTGTTGGACCCGGTCCCCACGTGGTTCATTAAACAACATGCTCACATGTTTGCCAATGTTATCAGTGTAGTCAATGATCTCTCAGCACTGGCATTTTCCCTACCTCGCTGAAGTATGCAATAACACTCAATCATAAAGACAACAATCCTTAGAACCAAACCTAACTCTAAAGAACTACAGGACCTGTCTCACACATATACCTTTCCTCTCCAAAGTCATCGAGACATTTGCAGTTAGTCAAGAACATCACCAACTACATAGCCAGGGAAACCTTGGGTGAACCTTACATCAGCCCTCGAGGGTTTCTCATAGACTGAATCAGCACTGTTTTAAAGGTCAAGGATGAAATAATGGAGGTTAGTTCTCAACGGAGAGGTGTATTCTTGGTTCATCTCGATGGTGCAGCCTTTGATACTGGCAGCCTTTCCATCTTGCTTGATCACCTTACCAACAACTTCGGCACACAGGGACTGCACTCAGATGGTACAAATCATATCTGCAGGCAGAACAACTCGTATTTGCATCAACGGGAATCTCTTCGGACGTTCACATTTTGGACTATGGATTACCCAGGGGTCCACTGTGGGCCCACAGTCCTTCATATTATATTCACATCATATATCGGTCAAATAATCAGACATCATAAATGCAATATCACATTTATGCCGATGACTCCAATGTATGTACCTTTTGAACTGAAGACTAACAATCCATATAAACAGGGCCACTTTCACGTCTTACATCATGCATCTCAGACATCAAAAGCTGGCTAAAACAGAATATGCTCAAGTTAAATGAGGAGAAAACGGAATTGTTATAGCTGCCCCAGACCATCTGAGTGCAACATACCTCCTGTTACTCTCCTGGTTGTGACAATAAGTAATTCGCCCTTCTAACAGTATTCGCAACTTGGGAGTTTGTTTGACACTTCTATGACAATGGTCCATCCATATTGCATACATTATGTAGCAACTTGAACTTTCACTGAGAAACTAACCCGCATCCGCCCAAAATTTCTCGATTTTGACACCTGTCACTTGATTGTTTGTGCCATTATTTATCAAGACTCGACTATGGCAACGTGCTTCTCATAGGTTCCAACGTCAAAGATCTTCAACGTTTGCAGGCATGTGCAGAACCTGGGCATGCGTAAGATAATCTGCTTCGGAAAATGACCATGCAGCTCCTTGTTACGACAACTACACTGGCTGCCGATTAGAGAAGAGGAAGATATGTTAGAGAGAGAGTTATGTTTGACACTTCTATGACAATGTTCCATCATATCTGCATCATTATGTAGCAACTTGAACTTTCATCTGAGAAATCAACTAACCTAACCCGCATCCGCAAATTTCTCGATTTTGACACCCATGTCACTGATTGTTTGTGCCATTAGTTTTATCAAGACTCGACTATGGCAACGTGCTTCTCATAGGTTTCCAATGGGATCTTCACTGTTTGCCAGCATTGCAGGACTGGGCTGCGAAGCTAATCTGCGTGTCGGAAATTTTTTTTGACCAGCATCTCCTTGTTTACCGACAACTAAAAAACAACTGCATTGGCTGCGGATTAGAGAGAGAATAACTTTTAAGTCGCATGTGTAATTTGTTTTTACTGGTCTCTCTGGAACAGCACCGGACTATCTTATGTCTTGTCTCTCTCTCTCTATCGACCAGCACGTGCAAGTCTTCGATCGGCATCAGATAGCACCGTCTTGCAGAACGCGAACCTATCAAAGGATCAAAAAATTGGCTCAAGACCGAGACTCTCTTTGTTGCTCCTCACATCTGGAATAACCTCTTAACATGTGACATTAGAGAATGTGACCTCATTAACAAAGGTTTAGGAAGTGTTTAAAAAACTCAATTAACCAAGTGAAATGTAATATCTATTGTCATTCTGCTGTTTGTTATTTTCTTTTGTTTCCACCGCTCAGCGCTGCGATATTGATGTAGTAGGGCTTAAAATGCCCATGTGATGTATGTATGTATGTTGTAGGTATGTGCAATCCTCTTCACTCTCTGTCTCAGGTTTGTTAAGATAGGACTCATTACATCTGCTTTTCTATCATTGTAGTTAGAGTGCTTGATGCTTAAAAGCACTGTCTTGGTCTTATTACTGCAGCGTTGACTGGATTGGTTGATGTTGAGTTAATGGAACAGGATCCACAACAATGCATGCCCACAGGTTCGAGATGTTTTTGATAACAAACGCTAGAATCAGGGGTTGTAACCTATCTTCAAAAAAACGGGGGGGTTGGGGGCCCCACTTTAAAATGATGGCGGCAGCTCTTAGGGTGGTGAAGGACCGAAGATGTTGACTAGTTGCATTCTTTGAAAGCTTGTCCGCTTTATGAGTTTTTTAATTCATTGTAACCCCATTGGGTAATATATTACTGTTGAAATTGCCAATGAAGAAATGAGGGTTTGGTGAAATTCCCATGATTCAATTGAGGGTGTTTGGAATGATTGATGGAGGTAGTTAGAGTTGAGCTCAATGGTGATGACTTGTTGTCAGAAGACACTGAAGTTGCTTCTACAACGATGCCTGTTTTCACTAGCACTTCCATACTGTCGAGGTGTTCGCTCGATGGCAATTAGGACCATTCCTGGTATATAGTTGGACAAGGACTTTCAGTCCCCTGCTCGGGTTCCTGCAGGACATAGGACATCCCATTGGTGATTGTTGCACATGTCATCAATGATGTTACTTTTTTGCATTAGAAAAAAACCTCCACATTCAATGAAACTATAGTTCAACATTGTCAGGTTTTTTGCATATTTGGAAGGCATGAATCACACATGAAGGATAAGCCAAATATGCGTCTCAAAAGGATGATGATTTAGTATTTTCTGTCATACCAACAGAAAATCAAAAGATTAGTAGGGATGATTACAATTAGGACAGCACGCAAGCTCAAAACAAGGTTGCAGTGTTCTTTTGGGCTTGTTTGGCCAATAAACCTTTGAAACATTCTCGGGTAGGTGGTCTACAACAATCCAGTGAAATTTGATGGAAATTCAGATCCTCCAAAATATCCTGTCACTTAAGTTACAGTTATACGTTGTTGGACATTGGCTGCTATTAGTGAGCTCAAATATATTCAACTTACTTGGTTCGGGCTTTGATTTTAGTAGGTTTGCTAATGATTTGCGAGTGAAGTAACTCGGGTCATACAAGAATGTTATTCAGAATTACTTGCATCCCATTGAGCCAGAAAACAATCCTTAGGAGCTCCTAGGTTGACAGATTTTGCAAACAACCTGGAAGACTGATGAGAGTATGGCTTCAGTCAGAATATTTGGGTGGGAGTATGGTTATAATTAGACTATTATTGAAAAATAGAAAGTACACCCAATGTTTTGGAAGGATATCTTGTTGATTTGTAATCTTCCAATTAGGCAAGAGTTTCCATATGTACCCCCCCCCCTCATATATATGTACATGCACCATAAAATTTAATTATTTAGCTGTTTATTCCGTTTTTGATAAAAACAAGGCCAATATAAAATAAATTTTTCATGTACATATATATTAGGGTGGGTAAATATGCGACCTCTTTCCAAAATTATTCTCAGATAAAATGTGGGCCAGGAAAAGTTCAGTTTTACTATTTTTCAATTTTAACTTAGACTGTCACTTTTTTTACTTTATTTTCAAATATTTACTTTCTTTGGTCAAAGGGGTTGCCAGAAAAGATCTATTTAGCAGGCGGGAGGAATCTTAAACAATAAGGCTGCATCCACGACATGCACTATACAACCCCCGGGCTACTGTGTGACACAGCTCATACATGTAGTGAAATTTCTTGTAATATGAATTTTGTGCATGTACAGTTGATATGACTTTAACCTGGACAAGCAGGTATAAGCGATTATTAAGATTTGCAAAAAACTGGCCTAGCTATGGGGAAGTTTTCAGTAGTTTATCAGTTCATGAAACAATTACAATTAAGTACATGTACAGTACCATGTATGCCATAAAGCTGTACATGTCATATACTCATGAATAACTGGCATGTGCAGAAATCTTTTTCCCCCCCCATTTTGACTAAATTTTATTGCTTGGAGGTTAGAATTTGGAAGCCTTTTGTCGGTTTGCTTGTGTATAGGGAACAAGGCCCAGATGTTTGCTTGTTTATAGAATGATTATTTTGATAAAAATTCAAAATCAATTTAATATAGTCCTGACTGTGTGAAACTGCTTCTACAGGATTGGAATCAGAATATATAAGGCAACACTACTACCTGTAATTTTAAGGAAAGAGAGTGTGAAAATATCACAGCTCGCGGCCCTATAGTCATCATGTAGAGATTTTGAAAGACGGTAAGTTATTAGATTTGCTATTTCTTCAATTTAACATCAGTGAATTTAACACATTTGATCCTATAGAACCCTTTTTCATGATTCTTGTTATATGCCAAGGTTTGTATCACAGTGCCCAATGGCCAATGTTTATTTTTTGCCTATAATGTGTATATGATGATACTCGCTTTTCTGGGAGTTTTTTAAAAAGGGATGGCCCATATTTAAGGATATGAAGTTTTCATCATAATAGAGTTAGCATTCACTCCAAAAACCCACTTCTAAGTTTCGCCCGATATTTATCCATTTTGATGCGAGAGATAAAAAACATGATTTTCAAAGCCATAGAGTACTCCATCAAATTATTTGGCTACATAACTTCCAAACAAACATCCTTTGGCTCTAAGATTTCACAGGGGTAAATGAGAAAAATAGTTAGCTTTCTGCTGATTTACAAAATATTGACCACGTTCCGGGTAAAATTGGGCTTCGTGGAGACCAGACACTATTAGCGATCGGCATGATATTCAACAACTTTCAAGCTGGATATCTGACATAAGTACCTGGATGTCAAAACATGCTGAGATGATCAAAGTAAACGAAAAGTTATGTTTTGCACGCTCCTGTTTTTAAAAATATACCTACAATACGGGTAGATCTGGGTGGGGACACTTCTGTTCCTACATATGTGTGCATGTACGTGCAAGCAGAAACACGATTTGTTTGAAAATTTGGGGCGCCTCATCGAGGAAATCTGAGACGGCCTTTAATCCCTAGGTCTCGCACACATTCTCACTGCTTCCAAAACAAGGTTACTGTTTACAACGAAAAAGGTTGAATTCTACCAGACCCAATATTGAATTTGATGAAAACTTGGTATGCGGGTACTGGTGCATGCAAGTAATAAGCCCATGGATGTATCATATTTGTGTTATTTTGAATTAGCTCATTTACATATTTGCACTGATTGGCTCATTAGAAAAAGGTTGAACTTCTCCAGAATCACAGTGTCCAAATTTGACATACTTCGTGGATCCAAAACATATACGAGAAAATTGGATGATTTACGCCCATATTAATTGGTCTCACTATGAGTTTTTAAAATATTGGGCGAGACGCAGTCTTTGGCACCTCACAGCTCGACCAATTAATATGAACTTGGTATGTGGGTAGTGGTGATGCACGTAAAACCCATGCACTATATGTTTATCATTATTGTGCTATTATCAGCTGTTTACATGCTTGTTCTGATTGGCTCATTTACTAAAAAGGTGACCTTTCTACCAGACCCAAATGTCCAAATTTGCGACTAAACTGGGTTTCTGGGTATGGTGTGGTGCAGTACTGCCCAGGCACTATGTCATCATTGTGCCTATTAATTATTTTATTTTACATATTGCTCTGATGGCGGCATTTCAAAAGAGGTGGAACTTCTTCCGATCCCACTGTAAAATTTGTGAAATTGGTATAAAAGGTTGTAGCATCATATAGTTTAACATGAGTGCAAGGTAATGACGCGACCTCTGATGCAACTTTCGACCCGATCTGTTTTCGGTTCCTATTAATGAGCTCATTTGCATTATCAATTCTCTGCCAGGATAAATTGCAATTGTAATCAGTTTTGTATTCTGTACCATGGCTTCTGTACTTGATGCAACTGGATTTCGTTATATTCGTTTTCAATAGGGTCATATTAGGTTTATTTTTACATTTTGACTGTTACGACCTATGTTTAAAGGGTAATTCCAACACTGCTACACTCTGTCATTGTATAAAGCAGTGGCAACAGTTGAGTGCAAACGATTATTATGGGATATTTGTTTTTCAAGACAGCCAATCAGATTCAATTCCATATTGTTAAGAGTTTGCATGTACAAGGTATAGGTACCAACTACAGTGTATAGCTAAAATTCGGTAAACGGGTTCAGTAGTTTGGTACAACTTTTCATACTTCATTAGTTACAAGGAGGAGTAAGAGATCAGCCCGACAAATCAATTAGTACAATGGGACAAGGCCTTGTGGTACTAATCCATGCATATTTGAAATTCAGAGTTCTGAAATACGTTTCAACATTTTTTATCATCCTTGACATCATTCAGCTGGGTGACACACAGATTACTGCCATGAAGACTTGAAGACAGAAGCGAACTATCATCCACATAAAAAAAAAAAAGAAATTTCCAGGCCATAATTTAAAGAACAGGTACATAGTGATTGCTCATATCCCAGCAGGCATCAATATTAAAAGTTTGAAAACTCGTCAGCATATTAGAAATTACGTCAAAAACTCAAATTGATTTCACGTTGTTCTTGGACTTCCAATTCAATTTGCATTTTCATATAAATTTTCTTGAAACTTGACCTAGTTTTCAATGCAATTTGTTTTACCATTATAATTACTGTGCCCCACTGGGACCCGGTATTTTATCTGTTTTCATGTAGCATTAACAAATGTCAATCCGTACCAATTTCATGCTGTGAAACATAATTATAGTTGGATTGATAGACAACAAATGTCAGCCAGCCTGGTGGTTCCAAGAGGGCAATTTCCCGGTATGTGCAACAAATGTCCCTATCGCAGGCAAAAATATCACAGTCGCAGGGCAAAATAGTCCGAAAAAGGGCTATTTAACATGATTCATCTTTTCATTGTCCCGATTTGCCCTAATTTTGTTTTCAAAGGGGGCAGTCTGCCCCCCCCCCCTCTGCCCCCACCTTCCTACGCCACGGGTATCATGTGCATCATAATAATTATGTAAAC
>JAMKCH010004792.1:0-34120 GCA_023653785.1 Ophioderma brevispina | reverse complement strand
TTTTGCAATTGAAAAATCACAAATTGTACCCATTTTTCAAAAAAAGATGCAAACGATTATTTTATTTGCAAATAATGTACATTAATGTTATGACGTTGTAGTTACATTATAAGATTATACCTGAGCAAACAAAGTGTATATAGTTATCATTAGCTATTATGCTTAAAAGAGTCCCTGTCATGGTGCCATTGCAAAAATACAAGAAAATAACAACAGACCTTTGACATTTGTTATCCAAATGACTGTTATTGAAAAATTGAAACAACCTTGTAACAGAAGTCTAATTTCAAATATTCAAAGTGTTCGATTTGCTGAATCTCTCTTTTTCAAGGAATCGCCGGAGTAAGGAACGAAGGGCGCCCTTTACAGTTTTCCTGAGAACGGATGAACTTGAAACGTTTTAATTATTTTAAAAAAAAAAACATGCTCAAAGTTTACCTTGCGGGTTTTCAAAAAATCCCACCTTACATAAATTCCCCAAAAGTCGGTTTTATGTAAAGTGATAATACAGGCTGCAATGGGTAATTAAATTTTCCCTATTGAAGCCTTACCCCCCCACGAAACCACAATGCCGCGTTGCAAGGATGTGAGCTATATTATTAGCAACATATATGTGCGTGGCGTTCTGGGTTTTGGGGTGGAAAGAACTCATTTTTGCATTTTGTTTTCTGGGGGGGCCGGAACCCTTAAAGGGAATTGCCAAAAACAGCAACGAACATTTTACATACAACCCATACCATGTCACTCTATAGATAGGCAGTAATCTACCAAGGGCTCTGATCAGTAGCCTTGGGGAGCACATGGTAACACAGCCGACTATGCACGTCCTGGGGATCATAATAAGTATAAAATACAGGGATGTATTTGTTCAATAAATGGTGCATGAAAGTTATTGACTGCGCCATGGGAAATGATATAGCTCATAGTGTAGTTAACTTGATCATGATATAAATAGCGCGGTAATTGGCCATGTGTTGTATTCCAGAGGTCTTGCCTTGGTGTGAAGGACGGTTATATACTCCAAATCTTAGCAGCATATTGATAATAGGTATTGGGGTATGTTATAAAGGGCTGCCTATGTAGCCTCTTTGTAGCTTCTGAAGGACAAAAAGGTCTATTATAGGAGTCTACTACAAGTCATAACCGAGGGCAAGCTATGCAACATCTTCTGTTTCTTCATTAAGTAATAAATGTCATTGAATATGGAGGCGCCCAGCTTTGCTTTTTCCAGAGAGAATGCCCCTGAAGGTTCTCAGATTTTTATAGTTTTTCTTGATAAAGTGTTATGTGGGGATAAAAAACACCTTGCGTACTGTAAAAGTAGTTGTCACACACAACTAAAATGGAGGGCGAAATTATAACTATTATGATTATAGAGGGCCTCCTTCTCTCCTGATCCGCGATTGTCATTCAGGACATAGGGGTGACAGTGTTTTCAACTGAAACTACCTATTACCATATTTCATCATTGTTTCTCATTGATAGGTACAGAAAGATGTAGTGCAGGGAGGAAAAACGTAAAATATCACGTCGAGAAAATGCAAAAAAGACCTACGCTGAAAATATATGCCCGATATGCAACCAACCATCGTGGAAGCCCTGAAACCCTATGAAGGGAGGTAAAGTCAGGCCAAATTGTAACGAGGTAAGCGAGTGATTTGCTAACTCGAAACATCGAAAAAATCATCAAAATTCAATTTTTGTTACTGGCATGGAAGTGCGACCAAGGTTGGCTGGAATTGTGTATAAAGACAAGCAGTACTTTTATCTGATTCTGTAATTTCTATACGTGCGTATCAAAATCGACTTGAGATCAAAAAGGCCTTCCCGTGAATATCCCAGATTTTCCAAGGGTGAGCTTGTGTACCATAATCAATACAGTTTGACCTCAAACACGAACATTAATGAATCATCTGTTTAGTGCAGATTTTGTGACGCCGTGCGTGTATGTTATTTGGCGGGAGCTGGATATAACAAAATTTCCTCAAATACTTCATTTTTTCACTATTTGGTGGTTTGTTTCTAAATTAAATTAGTTATAATGGAATTGTACACACACATTATCCTGATTTTTAAGTTTAAATCGCATTCTTCATTTTTCGATTCTCATATTCGTGCTAATCCTTAAATGTACATCATGAATTCCCGAGGTCACGTCCCAGGTTCCCTGCTAATGCTAATGTTTGTCATTTTGTTTAGAGACACTGGCACATTTGTTTTTTTCAAAATTGATAATTTTTGCATGGTTGTAATAGGTTGTATATACTTTAGTCCTCACCTGAAATGATCAGCCCACATCAGTGCCCTTTTGGGTAAACAGAATTATTTTATATAAAACACTTTCGGTGTGGTTTTATTCAGCAGATGGAAATGGCGTTTTTTCTTGTTTCGTTTTTTTTTTAATTTGTTTTTTTTTTTAACAAAATAACACACCGCCGAGGATTCCACGGCACCCACTCTGGTTGACTGGTCTCTGATCTTTGTGGTTTAAAGGTCAACGAGAGATTTCACATATCAGGTGTTCCCTAAAAAATTTGAAAGGACTGATTTTTTGCCCTGCTGTAAAGCTTTCCATCAAAATAACCCCATCTGAAAGGTTAAGCTGAGAAATGTTGCTTTGGTACAACATTTTGACAATTCTATTTCGTATAGGAGCAAATACGAAATTCAGCCTTATGTTTTATATTGAAATATAAGCAAATCAGACTCACCTGTTTTCTTCTCTTAAGTGCATTCTCTAGCCAAGACAAGGTAAGAAATGAGTGAGTGTCTTGTCTATATGAAATTACATGATGAAAAATATTTGGTGCGCCTCAAAAAATCCGTCTCGTTGCACCTTTAATATCAACGGTATGAGTCTGTGATATTCGTGCAATAGACTCAGGTGTTGATTAAAGCGTTAAAGACAATGGAAATTGGCGTTTTTAACCAAATCGTAACACCACGCCGGATGTTGATGCCCACGCACCCACTCGTTGACTGGTCTCTGATCTTTGTGTTTTAATATCAACGAGTATGATGTCTGTGATATTCGGGCCAATAGACTCATTTGGTTGATGAAAGTTTACTGCAAATTGCACGGTTAGCCCACCAAAGACCTGGATGTCTTTAGCATCTTCTTAATGTCCCATCTAGTTTTTTGGTATGTTTGATTTTGTGGAAAACATATCTGGATTCTTCAATGGCTTAGACTATCATTGAGAGCAAAATGAAAAAAATCAGAACAAAAACTGTGCCAGTGGCTGCTTTAAGTATTCATCGTTTTTAAGCTTTTGAATGCAATACAGACGGACCAGACATTTCCTGCAAGTGTAAACCACCAAAAAAAAAAACAGCGAAGTAAAAACCAACAAAAATTGTGAGCATGCAAAGTATAGAGAAATAAACGTAAATTACTAGTTATAATTTTGGATGTGTTATTGTTGGACTTTTTTAACAAAAGCACCACACTGTAATTTATGTAATATGTCAAATTTAACCCTACATGAACCAAGGATGTTTTTGATTTCAAAACTCATGGTTCACCTGCATTGGTAGAAGTATTGGGGTAGAACTACCTTTGTTCATATTTTGTCGTTCCTCAAAAAAATAGGGTCGTTCTATTGGCTTCTACTATACACTTTTGGTTGACACTTTTCAATTTCCCTGTAGCTTTTAGTGCATTGATGGATCATCTCTTGGTATGCTATACATTGAAAACCATGGGGTATTATGTGTGGTAACAGATGGGAAGGTCCAAGGTCATTCAGGGGTCACTTAGGGTCATTTGCTCTCTTCATTCTTTGCCCCACATAATCGTACAACCCTGGCCGCTGTCTCTATTTAAAACAATTATATAGTGATTGGCTTAGTCATACTTTTTCTTCAACCAGAATTTTATCTTCAATTTTTTTAATGTGCAGTGTCAATACACCTAAACACATGATTTAAAAACAAAATATAATTTCAGGGCCTGGTACCAAAGTGATCAGAAGATGAGAAATGATGAAATGGATGAAAAATTAATGGTAAGTAAAAAGACAGAGCTAGCTCAGCAACAAGGAAATGGGCATAATTATATTAAAGGGGCATTTCGTATCCAAGCCTCGTCCCCCCGGACTACTTAAAAAATGTTGGAGATTTTTATATCATCTGAACCGTTAGCCTTAGTAATCCCATGTGCCCAATCGTACTGGCAAATTAGATCGCATCTGTAAGAAATTCGCAATTTTGTATTTTCTGTCCGTAAACAGACAGAAATTACCAGGCCAGTAGCCTATGGCACCGTGTGAAACGCGCAATAGCTCATAACACAAACCGCAAGATCGGGATCAGCTCAATTTTTTGGAAGAATAAGCTTTTCGCAAGAATATCTAGTGATCAATAATAAACAGAATTGCTGAAGCACAAATGCACCTTTAAAATTAACCCTTTGACCTACTCATTAATCATGTGCTTTATTTTGTTACAGAACAAAAAAACCCACGATACCAAGAAGGCCACGAAGGTATAATGTAAGTTACACCACCAAATAAGGTTACATAAGTTCCCCCCAAGCTCACGTTAATGTTCTGTTTATGTACCATAAATTTTCAACCAAAACACTACTGTCGATAGCAAAGATGTTGGGGAACAGGGTAACTCGTTATCTTAACATCTATCGTCGTATTTAACTTTTTGTACATCGGATTACTGAAGGAAAATCAAGACAATTTGATCTATTGAAGGCCTCCACCAACACATTTCCTCAGGGGTTATTTGTTCCATACCGTCGTTATCTATCCAAAGCAAAAGGTGGCTCAATATACGTAATATGGTGAATGGTGTATGGGTTGGTGTATGTTGTGGGTTGAGTAACGGACCATGAACCGCGTGTTTGATGCCTAAAGTTCCTCCCTAGCCAAGCAAGGGATCAGGAATTATTCTTGAGATGTTGGTAATTAGTCTCACGACTTCACTGCATACAAGGTTAATACAGGTGAACTTAACGAGACCTTTGCAATGAAAGACAAAGAGGTGCGGCGATGTAATTTCTGATGGGGAAAATTTGGTCCTTCTCCATAAAGCTGCATAAATGGTCAGTTCATGGGGGGGGGGGGGGGGGGGGGGGGGGGGGGGGACTTGAGGGACGTACCCTCTGAGTGAATTTTGTCACTCTGCAGGGCCCATAGGATGAAATATGCGAGTAGCAGACATCTATCAATTAAAGGGGGATGGCCCATTTAAGGTTGAAGTTTTCAATCTTGATAGATGTGCCTTCACTTCACAACCCTATCTGTAAAGTTTCCCACTAACATTTCAACCCGTTTGATTCGAGAGCTAAAAACTGATTTTGTACGCCCCCTAGAGTACTGTGTAACATTAAGTATTGGTCGACCAAAATGGGTCACATTTCGACTCATAACTTCCAACCAAGATCCTTTTGCTCTAAGATTCACATGGTAAATGAGAAAAATAGTAGCCTTTTTCTGATAACCAAAATTTTGACCACTTCCGGTAAAATCTGGGGCTTCTTCTGGGGACGAGGCTATTCGCGATCGGGCCATTGACCTTTAATGATTATTGACTGCTTTTTGCAACCGCACAACTTATATTAATTTCGGAGGGAAGCCAGTTTTTATGGCAGAAGGAGTCATACGGATAGGGAGGGGGGATATGGAAATTTGCTGTGAGCGAGAAGAGGGCATATACTGTTCATTGAGGATAATAGAATTGCAAACTTTAAATGGAGAAATTTGATAAAATATGGTAATGGGAAAGATTTTTTGAAGGAAGTCAAGGGGAATGTAGATTTAAAACAAAAAATTGAATTCCTTCATCCCTCTTCCCGGCACAAATACTGACTGCTTCTTATCCATCAGAAGGCCTCTTAACTTCTGCCAAAGCATCATGAACAATGCATCAATTTGGATAGTAAGCTTGGAATGGGTCCAATAGATTTTTCAGTGTGGTTGGAAACACACAATAGATGGCACAGTTCACTTTGGGTACACAATAGTTGAGATCATAGTTCAATCTGGGTAAAAACCTGGAAATAATACCCATCAAATGTTGCAGTCCATTGTGAGTGCCTTGCATACTACAAAGGATAATTACATTGGGAACTCCTGGTACTATTTCCTAATTTATCACCACTGTAGTCCTGTTTTGTATTCACTTTCCAAGAAGACTGGAGTGGATACAAAATGTGCAAGATTGTCTCATCTGTGCATCATATTGTGATTGAGAACATCTCTGATTGACTATGCTGAGCTGCAGTGGTTTTGCAAAGATTGAAACTTTGTATATAACTGCAAGGAACTGTTTGATAGGTCCAAAAATGAAAATGAAATGAGTAAGTGCAACAAAAGATTTTGAGGCACCCCAATATGTGTCATAATAGTAATTTCATATATCGATAAGAACACTCATAGATTTCTTACCTTGTATTTCCCTACAGAAATGACTTTAGAGTAAGAGAAAAAAAAAAAGGCTATTTTGTTTGCTTATATTTCAATGTAAAACATAGCTGACTGTCGTATTTGGCTCCTATACTAAAATTAGAAAAAATTTCACAATTTTTGTACCAATAAACATTTCTCAGCTTAATCCTTTCAGATGGGATATTTTGATGGAAAACTTTACGTCAGAGCAAAATCGTCACTTTCTATTTTTTAGGTACCCCTGATATGTTAAATCTCTGTTTGCACCTTTTAATGATAACTCTTGCCCGTCCAGAATTTTGATATACATTCTATCAATGGAATGCTCTACAAAACGAGATAGAGAGTCGATGGAGATGAGATCATTGTAATCAATTGTAGTCGTCATCATCAGTAGTCTGCTGTGGACTAGGTGAATTACAAGCTTTCCTACAACTGCTGGTGTCTTGGCTAATGCACAATTTTCCTTGGATGCAAAATCCCTTCAGTACTCCTAGAGGGTCTGGACATACTGCAAGTGTGTGAGTGGTGGAATTACATATCGCGGGTTGACAAACAGAAGGACTAACGCACTTTTTGTGATTTTGATGTTTTTGGGTACCAAAAAAATCTGTAAACACCTACAGATTCTTAAAAGCCATGAGAAGCCTCATGTCAAGGTGTCTACCTTCCTATTGCCCTAAAAAACAAAATAACACTTCAAATCACCACTCTCAAATGTGCACACTTTGTTTACTCACAGAAAAAGCTTAACTCTGGAGTTTACCGACCTTCTGATGTAATGGTATTTGGCCAAACAATGAGTTGAGGCTTCAAATAGCTTGCACAATTGCCAGAATTGCAGCAACAGCTTTTAGCTCCCTATCCCCCCGCTTATATTGATGTTTTCTTCTTTTAAAAACATTCCAAAGGGATGGACATGCTTAAACATCTGATGGAAATAATGTGCCAATCAAAAAGAAATAAGAAATCAACGAATCCACAACAGATAGGCATGATTGAAGATGATAACTCACAGATTTATACCGTTTCAGAGTTTACCGTCAGAAAGACCAATACTCATCACTTTAGAAAAATATTAAAGAATTTCTTTAATTCTGCTGTTCATAATTAAACATTATTCTTTGTTTACTAAAGTTATATAATTTTTGCTTACAGTCCCATATATGAGCTTTATGGGGATATTACATTTTGAATAATGATAGATTTGCTTAGTAGAAAATATTAAAAACATCACATTTCTCAGAAGCATTATTTTGAGAGTTAAACGTTCTTTCTGATGTGTCCAACAACCCTCCGATATATTCTTCACAGAACACTGATATGATGACAGGTCTTCAGTTCACCCTTTTTTGAAAATCATTTAATAATCAAGGCACCTATGGGAAATTGCTTTAATTCAAATTCAAATAGACAACAAGCTTAAAGGGGCACTTTGTGAATCGCCCCCCTCCATAAAACGTAAAACAAGTTGAATTTCTTCTGCATCTTCTGAACCATTTGCCTAAATATGCGTACCTAATATGACATGTAAATTCCTTTACACTCTCAGGAATTCACAATTTTGTATTTTATATTCCATAAAACAATTACAGTACAGGGCACTGTGATACAACATTTGCTCATAATACAAGGGTGCAAAATGGAATCGCCTGAACCTTGAGAATACGCTTTTCTCAGGATATAATGAACCATCATGAATGAAACAAAAGGTGCTAGACTCACCAAAAACATGTGGGTAATGAAAACAAACTTTCTTGGATTATGTGGTAAAGTTTAAATTTGTGGGGTAATAAATATATAGATGGTTCACACACAGCTTATTTTCTGACACAAAGAGGTGTCCAAACATCCAGGAAAGACTTGCATTTAACACTTTTGGTTTTGTGGACGCAGGCAGGTCCAAAACAGTCAGCTTTCTGGTTTTCTTTTTTACTTGCTTGTCCAATAAACCTTTGCTTCTCATGTTCTTTCCAGTGCGTACCCGACCGTTGGGGGGGGAGCAAGTTGCCCCCTCTGGCTCGAAAGCGGGACGATATGTGGCAAAATATGCATTGTTCAATTCATCCCTCTTTTTTGGGGAATTTCGACCCAATTTCAGCCCAAGTTTTGGGCAAACTAAGTAAATTTTGTTTTCGGCAATGTTTTTTTGGGATAACGCGCGCATTTCGTCACGTTCAGACCTCATTGGACAAGCACCGGGACGATTTATGAATTTGCCCCTCTGCCTGCATCTTACGCCACTGGTTCTACTCCTCAAATCTCCTGTTCCTTTATGGGTCACCTCCCCGATTGTCAGCCCAACCCCTCACACCACTCGCTTCTTTCATATTTTGTTATCACTGGAAACCATGTATTTTCAACACACTGCAGAATATTTTACTGTACTCTTACTTCATTCCTAGCTGGTTTTTGGGTATCAAAATTATTTGTACAGTAGTCTGTGACCATTATAATAACTTAATACCCTTTGCTCCACAGATACAGCACATAAAGTAGCTCCAGGGTTTATTTTCATTGTTCCTATTGTATGTAATTGCAACTCTTATCAAAATGGTAGATCGGATTCAAATGAAAAATTTGAATTTGGTAAACAGCCTTTCAAACAATGAAAAATGATGGATGGTTACCTCTGCGTATAATGATTAATCTGAATCGCATATTCTGCGGGACACTAGTGGATTGGAAGTGTCCGACTGTTGATTAGCTTGTTTTATACATGTAGACATATAACAAATAAGCCCGATGTTATGTTGGATGTTTTAGGGGACCCTTAACTAACCTTTTTTAAACCCATTTAATGTAACAACATATTGCACTTATGTCTGTCTTGATTGTGTAATTATGTCGTTGTAATAGTTTTGGACTTTCAAGTGTGTTAATAAATCAAAGAGGTTTTAAAAGAAAAAAATGGCACTTAATGTTGGCAATATCTTGCTGTTTGGACCTGATTTCTTGAAGGATTACCTATTGACACATTTACCATGACTACACCCATGAGTCTCGCCTGGTTTCAACAAAGTTAGAGCACAGACCGTATTCAATATGACGTCAGCCACCAGACATGTTGGTGAACAAGATGAATACATTCCAGGAGTCATACATTCCACAGTTCAATGATACCTGATGCAATCGCAAAACACGGATCGATTGACAGGGAATGCATTGTAGTCCCGGAAGTGTCATCTTGTCAAAGCAACATGGCTTGGCCTATTGAATATGGTCTTGCACTTATGAAGTCCCTGAGAAACCACGGATAGTGCTCACATAAGAGTACAAGTGTGCGTTAACAAAAAAAACACCCTACATTCAGAATAAATAATAATACTAAATAGTTTCAGAATGATTTTTTGCTACAATGTTTGCTTTGGTTGATAAAGAGGGATAATCAGGCTTTCAGAAAACATTGACTGGCCCATATTTGGAGGAAGCAGTTATTAGGCCTATTTTGATGAGAGGACTTATAGTCGATTTCGCGATGATGTGTAGGAGCTGGAGAAAAGTTTTGGGCCATATCCATTAGGTTGGAAATAGAGGAGAAGCATTTTAATCTATCCAGGAAATCGCTTCGCTGCCTAACAAGAGAAAGTGACTTGAAGGAAAATGGACAAGTACAAAAAATTTAATTTTGTTTACTGTACTTTTCATAACTTTGTACAGTTTTAATAGATCGATTTTATAACATCATCACATCGCTAACTGGTAAAAAAATGTGTTTAGGAATTAAACGCTTTTCCATGGTCACTGAAAAAAAAGTGTTTATAACATGTTAAGTATTAGATTGCAAGTGTTTAAGAATATTGGCAGTATTAGAATGACTGATTAAAAATTTATTTAGGAATTAACAGAAGCATGGAAAAAATAATTCAATTCTTTAATGAACGATTAGTTTATACGGTGTGGCATTCTCTAGGTTCCTAAAGTACCCTGCGCAACCGTAATTCCTAATCTTTTGAATAAAGAAGTTTAATTAGTACGCATGTAAGTACCAAGGTGTGTTTGTATTTTTATGGTTTAGGCCAGGTTTTCATATCAAAAATTTATCCAACGTGCTTTAACTATTAAGAACTACGTTGCGACGCATCTATGTATTGATATTGTATGTATTAGTCGTATTAGTTAGGTAACGTATGAAAGTAAGTAATGATGAGGCCCCATATCACCTGTGTGGGCAGCACAAAAACCATTGTTACCACTTTCAGGATTCAATAGCGCACCTGCCTTATCTCTGCTTATGCAGGTAGTCGTTCCATTTTCAACGTTGTGCTTTTACCATTGGACTCTACTTTTGACCCACTGCATATCGTATTGACAGTAGAGCACACAGTATTAAGGTGCAACGCGAGATTTCAACAACAGGTGTTTCCAAAAAAAGTGGAACAAAATTCGGATTTTGTGCATGGGGTAAACTTTAATCAAAATATCCCCCGGCTTTGTAAGGATTAAGCTGAGAATTGTTTCTTTGGTACAAAAATCGTGAAATTTCTAATTTCGTATAGGAGGAAATACGAATTATCCTATTTTTCTATTGAAATATAATCATATACAAATCGCCTTTTGTTTTCATTTTCAGTTATTTCTGTACCCAAATTAAAGTGTAGGAGGGAATCTTTCTTTCTGATGCAAATCTATATTAAAATCGCTACATTTCAACGAAATTGAGGACTTGAAATCTCTCGTTGCACCTTAAGAAGCACACGACTGGGAGTTCTACAAAAAGTTTAATTGTTGTCCTCCCCCTCACAAACATTTCTCACCCGTAAAAAAGTACAGATTGTCCCTATATCAGCCATCGCGAATCTAGTATAAAAAAAAATCCTTTTGGCCGAGTTTTGAGCCAAACAAAGATGCATCGTTTTCTGTACATTAACTGATCATCAGCAGTTACTAGCGTAAAAACAATTATTGTTAACCAATAGAAGGTGGGAGGATAATTGCAGGATTATAGATTAATATCCTGGAGATTTTCCAAAGAAAATGCCGAGTGAAAAGAAAAAATCCATTTCCCAAATAAGAAAGTCAAGATAGCTGGTGTAGACCAAAGTTTACTGTGGTATCAGCAACTATTTCATGGTTTAAAACCTGCAACAAAACTTGTGAGCCAAAGTGAAGGTCCATAAGTTTTGTATTCATCTTGAAAAACACAGTGGGATATTGAATTTTAAAAGGTGCAATGAGAGATTTGAGGGACCCAAAATTAGGTCATAATAGTAATGCCATATATATTACCATCAATATTTCTTCACCATGTATTTGGTTACAAATGTCCTTAAAGGAGAAAAAAGTGATTTTTGATTTGCTTATATTTCAATATAAACTACTGACTTTCGTATTTGCTCCTATAACAAATTTCACAATTTTTTAGGCCAAAAAAAAATTGTGTTGCCCTCCCCTGACCGACCCAAAAATCCCTCCGGGTCGTATTTTTTTTTTTTTTTTTTTAAGTTTTAAAAAAGAGAATTTTAAACCTTTTAACAAACCCAGGTTTTTCCAGTTGATAAATGTGTACAAAGCAACAAACGGAAATCACAAAGATTAGCTCGGATTTTACTCCTTGCACGGGCCGGGACGATTGGCCATGTTTAAAAAACGCAGAAAATCGGGGGAACTTTTCCGTCTACAGAGCAATCTTAGTCCGACCTGTCAGTGAGGGTTTTTGAATTTGACAGACATGCACATTTTTTGCTACCACAAACTATAAGTAGATGGCTGTGACAAAATCTTACAACGAATTTACATTTTCGGAAACCGAAGGTGAATACCCATAATTTTAACCACCTCAATCATTGCTACCATATGCTTACAGGATGGAATTCTGCTTGCAATGCCATGTGAAGAATCTTTCTTACTCTTACTATAACCGTGTCCGTCTCTACCCCGATCTTCATTCGATGAATTTTTTGTGTCCGATTTTGTCCGAATATCTACAGATGGCAATCTTACAGTCGCTATTAAATAGTACATTGTGTCATTACTTTAGAGTTTTTGTATCCTTGAAAACGACTGGATGGTTTTTTTGATTGAAATTAGGTGCAATGCTTTCGATGTGGCCTGAATCTTCAGCAATGGCTAAAAGTACAATCATACCTATAGGCACAGTTCAAAACAAACACATTACACATCGCAATAGTGCTTTCACTAGCCTTCTAGATGGGAATGCTGAGTTTCGCCAAAATCCTTTCACATATTTTCCTTCCTCAGTGTTTTAAGAATAAATGAAACTGTGGATACAAATGTGATTTTTACTGATTTTTTTCCTGACAGTTTTTTGGACTGGACACGATCACGATGGAAATCCCCTACCATAGCTTAACGCGTTATGTTACAGCTTTGAAAGGTTGTGAGGTGGTTTTCAGTCGTGTTTTAGCTGGATTTTACATGAATGCAATCACTTTCTGGAGAAATAGTTAAAAATTAAAAAACAAAAAAAACCCGACCGCCCGAACCTGATCTTAAGCTGGGGAGGGCACACAATTTTTTTTTGGCCTTATAACCAAAGAAACATTTCTCGCTTAATCTTTTCATATCGAGATGAGTTTATCAGATGGAGATAGTTTTGAGCTTTACATCAGGGGCAAAAATCAGTTACTTTTGATTTTTTAGGGACAACCCCATATGTGAAATCTCTCGGTTGCACCTTTAAAGTTTTAATTCATAGTTATTTACAGAAAAGTTTCAGCTTTTGTTCTCGTGCAATCTGATCAGCCTGCAATTTAATGGACGCTGCGTATACTGTGCAAAATAAATTACCGTGAGATGTAAAACAAAAATCATTTTTTTTATGTTCATGAACTTAGCCATTGATATGGAGTGATTTTTTAATAACCGGACTTATGATTGACAATGGTAATTTTAATTGATATTTTGCTTATATTAGTTACACAATATATCCAGTTTATTCAAACTGTGTTTTGGTCAGAAGAAATTGATAACTGCACTTGCATGTGGGGTGGTGAAATTGTCTTTGCATAAATGAGTTATGTTATATGTCGTTGTCAGTTCTCCTCTCGGTCAATGTACGTCTACAATGTGGCCAAACATTTTTAGTCTCCCGCAAATGACAGTTTCTGAACCAAAGTCCGAAAGACGCCAAATAAAAATCTTCTGAGAGCCTGGTTTATCTCTGTAAACCAAAGCAAACTTCAAGCAAAAATACCTTAACCTTTCAAGAAAAAATTATCATCTACTGTAGGGTTTTTATGACTCACACTGTATCCCAATCAACAGAATCGGGGTATCAGTAATAAAAGATGTATTGAATATTAACAGATTCCTTGACCAATCCTGGTCCATTTCTCTGGGGATATGACAGCATTTTCATGAATTTTAGGCAGACCTATTGTACCGTGAGTGGACCTTATTATGCATTACCTTTCAGGCTACCAAAAAAAAAATTGAGTGTTTGTCCAGTGGTTTTATAAAACCACCAAAAGAGTAATTGGACACACCACATGTACTACAGACCAACAGAAAATTGGTAATTCATAGTCTCTTCTGGAACAACTTCAGGCAAGTCAAAAGAAAATATGTAGGCAGTCGATTTTGGCGGTCGCGGCCGGCCAGATAGTCATGGGCCACGAAAGACTATATTCATACAAGGCCTCTAGTAGGGTTAAGACATTTGTGACCAGTGCATGAAACTAAGGCAGATTGTGGCAATTTTTTTGTTCGAAGTGGTGCCCTACATTTACAGTGACTAACACCATATTAGATTTTAGTCATATTCCATTCCCTACGGAATACTATGGTTACAACTAACTTGCCGAACTATTCCTAAATAATATAATTGGGTCAACTTTCTGGACTTATTCAAATCGTTGCTTATGTCACATGGAAAAAAGGAGCATATCTTTTGTGTTCAGTTGCCGCAATGTGCCTCAATTGCTTGCACTAAGCCCCATTTCCTCTGGTGACGTAAAATAATTACTAGAATTAGAAACACAAAACATTGGCTTGGAATGATGCAAACCATTTTATTAAAATTTTTAAGCCACCTATTAAAAACAATTTGAATACACACATGAAAAAACTTTGTACAGAATACACGAAACAGTATAAAAATACTATGGATAGTATACAAAACATGACAATGAGTTTTTTTTTTTTTTGGTTAACAAAAATGGAGTTTATATATACATAAGTGTGTGTTTAGTACTAATTACAAGCACTAGTACTAATTTATGGAAATAATGTACTGCAAAATAATTAGTACTAGACAGTGAAAGATGCATTGTTCATCCACTAAACACTAAAGCAAGTTCCAATGCTATCAAACTTTAAGTTTGGGGTCTAAATATCATAAATCAAGTTCTTATGATCAAAGTTGCAAGTAGAAACTGTTGAGCGAGTGGAATCGGTGATAACCACGCTTTATAGAATTGTACATCAAGATACTTATGACCATTATGTACCATTTTAAGCATGGCAAACTGTCCATCAATTGATGAACCAGTGGATATGGCCAAATACAGTAAATTAAAACACTATAATCATGAAATTGTTAAAGTGTAGTCAATGATACAGTTTAGTCTACTGATCTCCAATGTTAAAACTAGTTTATCATAAATTTTATGGATACTTATGCTGTCGTTTCCTGAGGATTTGTATTAAAAAATCTAACTAGAGAGAGATGATCTTACATGACAGCCACACTCTGCTGTGAGATACTCTTTAAAACCTTTGACCAACACTTCATGCATATAGTGCTGATTTGTCATTAGCCAATGTTACCGTATACTCAATTTTCCTTATTAGCTACAGTGAATGTCTACTAGAGAGATGGTTTTACATAACAGCCTGACTCTACTAGAGAGATGATCTTGCATAACAGCCTGACTCTACTAGAGAGATGGTTTTACATAACAGCCTGACTCTACTAGAGAGATGATCTTGCATAACAGCCTGACTCTACTAGAGAGATGGTTTTACATAACAGCCTGACTCTACTAGAGAGATGGTTTTACATAACAGCCCGACTCTACTAGAGAGATGATCTTGCATAACAGCCTGACTCTACTAGAGAGATGG
Source organism: Ophioderma brevispina (assembly GCA_023653785.1). Lineage (NCBI taxonomy): Eukaryota > Metazoa > Echinodermata > Ophiuroidea > Amphilepidida > Ophiodermatidae > Ophioderma > Ophioderma brevispina. Next base: position 18,692 of record JAMKCH010004792.1, on the reverse strand, counting down.
TTTTACATAACAGCCTGACTCTACTAGAGAGATGATTTTACATAACAGCCCGACTCTACTAGAGAGATGATTTTACATAACAGCCTGACTCTACTAGAGAGATGGTTTTACATAACAGCCTGACTCTACTCGAGAGATGATCTTGCATAACAGCCTGACTCTACTAGAGAGATGGTTTTACATAACAGCCCGACTCTACTAGAGAGATGATCTTGCATAACAGCCTGACCTCTACTAGAGAGATGATCTTGCATAACAGCATGACTCTGCTGAGAGGTACTCTTAAAACAAAGTTTCATAGCCACTCCCAGAACAATAACCCCTAACAGGAATGTCTGCTACTCTTAGTCTTGTGAATATTAAGATAAGCTCAAAATAGGCAACTCCAAAAGGGAAATATGTCTGTGGTGTTCGCATGATTTAAGGTGAAGGTATTCCCTACACACCTGCCTATAAATATCTTATGGTCCCATATGAATCCTACGAGTATGTAGGGTAGGTTTACTTTATGAATCAAGCTGAACAGCAAAGACCATCATATATTCATACATATATGCTCAAATTTGGCTACATATTTAGAAAATAAATTTATTGAAATTTTCTTATGTTGTCTTAAAAAAGGTGGACAGATCTACTTTTGTTAAAGTTTATGCCACAATTCCTTTAATGCGTAGTCCGCCCGTCATGCCACTTCTAGGGATGGGGCCAATGCATGGCTCAGCAAATTATGCACTGATCGCGCACGATTGAGCCACTCGGCATCGGCGATGTTGTCAAGGTGCACTGGCGGCCAATTATGAGCCAGTGCATGGTACGCCAGCGGAAGGCTTAATATACGTTTATATTGTAAAAGGAATGGTTGCTTCTACTTTAATGCTGTTGACCAACTGTACTCGTTTGAAGTATCAACATGGGAAAATAAATTATATCAGGCACGTGAGGCATATGTTCAAGGTGGAAACAATTAAAACTTTTGAATCATTAGTTTGGCTTATTATAGCATTCAATAAGGCAAAATGTGTGTTTATAAACCAAAATTTGGCAAATAACAACAAGTGGCCTACTTCATATTATCTGCCATCACAGTTATTCCTAAGTGTACCCCAAGGGTTCAAAAGTGAATAGGGTGTCAAGTTTCAGATCCAAAGGGCCACCAATTAGGCAATTCAAAGGGCATTGGAGCATTTCAGAATGACAGAGCCATTAACTGCAATCACCAGTGTTGCCTACTTAAACCAAACATATTCAAGTTGGCCGATAAAGACATGGGCTACAATTCTGTCAAAAGGTAATGTGTAAGAACAAATCTTTGACACAGAACTTTGATATTTTTTAAAGCATGAAACTTTCTGCACTTATTTTCATGCTTATAGCAATGAAACAATAGCACCATTTTTAATTTATTCCTTTTTAAACATGAGCGTAAAAGGCTTTGGAAAAATTAGAACTGTTAAAAATGGGTTCACTTTTATGCCGCATCTTTATATCCAAATTATCATAAAATCTATCAATATTGTAAATCTATCAATAAAAGATATTTCTTCTTTCTGTATATCTGTACATGGAATTTTGATAGAAATTAACAAATACATACATCACTACTTTTGTGTTATAATTTTCTTTACTAAAATATTTCTAAATAAACTTTACATCTAAAACAAATAATCTACGTGCTAACAAATTATACTGTATAAAAATCCTTCACTTAACATTTGGTAATCCATAAAATTTGCATAAGCCAAAGATACCCACTCGATTATAAAACATTGTAATTTTACATAGACGTAATAAGTTATACTTCCCTCTTTCATTAAAATATTCCAATAGACGATTTGCAAGATCCCCATAATGCATCCCGTAAAGTTTCCATTTCCATCCGGGAACTTGTACCAGAGTTCATGTTTACAACAAATTCGGTTGTTCATTTGTGTTGCCGGACAGTGACTAAAACTACAATACAAAGTACCTTTTCACGTGAAGTTAATCTTACAGAAATGTAGAAGAATATCATAGGAACAAAAAACAACTGAGGCAATGATGTTGAAATTACGACCAAAGGTGGTATTTCAATCGTAACCTGCCGGACGATTACACAATATTTACAGTTCGGCTGTGCAACATCACAGATGAGGTCAGTTTTCTAGTATTGATATTATGCTCTTAACCGTATGGGTACTTCACGCGATGCATTATGGAGATGTGCAAATCGTCTGTTATTGTGCACCATGCAAAACAGCCCGATGTTGGAATATTTTGAAGACTTAAGATAACTTGGTAGTTAGATGCTATATGAGCATATTTTATAAAGTTATTTTATATAGGTCTACAGAATAAAATACCTATTTTTTTAGTAGAAACATCAGTCATTTGAAGTAGTTTTTGTTTTTAAAACCACTATGATCTGCAATACGCTTAATAGTATATTGGTAAGTACTTTTGTACAATGAGTTGCTTATTTTGCAACTGTGTTTATTGTCAAATATTCCCAGTGTTAGCAACTCAATGGAAAAAAAAAATACTCCAGAAATGTACTTGCAAATCTAAGGCTGCATAAATTGTCACTTGGACACATATTTGGTGCAAATATGCAACACGCACCCTTTAAAGATACAGGTGTGACAATTGGAAAAGTGCTTATAATTGGATAAACTATATCATGTGCACATATCTGCAGGTAATTATTGAAATACATTTTATGTACACTTTTTAATTGAACAGTAGTTGAGGGCACTTGTTTTGAATTTCACACTATTCTCTAACACCTATGTATACTCCAGAAATCAACAAGATTGTACTTGAAAGCCCTTTATTAGCAGTTAATACACAATGAGGTTCATCTCCAGCTGTGCATGCCTCCTTACATACCACACACATTCGCACTTTGTACGCACATGCACACCTGCATTTGTACAGACAAAAATAACAGCATGTAAGTGCCCCATTGATGTATCTCTCTCTCCCTTTGCTAAGCCTGACAATCGCCAAATCAATGGAATGCATCGGATAAAAACATTAAAACACCACATGACCTATTTTTACTATCATATAGACTTCCAAAAGCTATTGCTGAAGTTCTCTTCTAATGCAGAAGCAATGTTAAAATTTCATATTCTATTAATCTATTACTAGGCATATAAGTGCAGTTGATTATATTCTTAAAATAGATCATAATTTGCCAAAGGAACTAACCCAACAACATTTGTATCACTCTTTATATCCACATGAATCCTTTAGATTTCAGATTTTTGTGGATGCAGAGGCATGAGACATACTGCCTAACTTCCAAGCAAGATGTGGAAAGTTAGGCATTGTCTCATACGCATGTGCACCCGCGTAATCCTGAAATCTGAAGTCGTAAGTATTTTGGTCAGTTGTTCATAAGTAGATATCGTTGAAACTAACAAATGTGTTACTCTCCACCACAGATGGGCAGTAATGGTGCATTCAGAATCAGCTGAAACTGGGCACCTAGCTACCAATTACTGGTTTAGATACACCTTACAATGGACTAAGAAATTCCTCAAAGTCTCTTCAATCTTTATTTTCCTCCACTACTAACATCTGAAATGCTTTCTTCAAGATCATTCCACACCCCCTTTTAACACAGCATCTGTAGGGTTTAGTACTATGACTTTGGACCATTTAAATGCACTATATAATCAAAAAGACCTACCTCAACTCATTAAAATGTACAAAAATAACCATAGTGGCCAGCCAGTCAGCCAGCCAGTAAATATGACTTCCAGTCTGTACATACACTCCATCTCATTATTCATCTACTGGAAGCACATTGTTAGCACACCAAAATAATAACTAATGTCGCTAAACCATTCACCTAATCCTAGTAACAACCTGATAAGATCAAAAACGCCCAATGCATAGTCAATTTTGATTAGACGAGGGTGGATAAATGACCCATATCTATGGGTGGGTTTTTGTTAAGTTTATGCTTTTTTGAAAGGTAGGATATGATTGTTGAAGGAAATTTGAAATTGACAAAGAGTATGTTTAATCAGTTTTGTGATTGAGGAATTGTGAACAAGTTCATAAAATGTTTGTGCCACAATTCACAATTCTGACCAAAATAATTAGAAAAGAAATTGCTTAAATTTCAAACAAGATCTGTGACAAGTCACTTTTTTTATCCTATCAACAAGGTGAAAAGAGCAAAAGATAGTGCAAAGCAAAACCACAATAAAGAGCTAGATGTCAGTATGCACCCCCAACATATAATGCTTTACTTTTGATTGATATAGAAGTAACTTCTTTTGACTGATGTGGGTTAATTTCAGGTGGTTCATAACACGACAGCCACAGCGGTAATAGACTTAGTTGTATAGGCTTATTATACTTGCCGAAATAAAACCGATTAACTCCACTCTTGGTTTCTGTGTACTTTATTCCATCATGCATAATTTGTTCAACAAGTCCTATTCCTTTAAAATATGTGACCTGCTCCCACGAAACCCGGATAAAGTCGGAAAATTTTCATTTTGAAATATGTGCAGATTTGAAATGCTGAGAACACAAGCTTTAAAATGATGTATAACATGTAAACATTGCACTCCCTTTTGTCCATGAAAAAATCAATATATGCCTTGAAATTCTTGTTTTCTATTGATTTTACACGGGTTTATTGATCTCTTTCTCCTAAAGTACTCTGGCGACTTTGTCCTGGTTTTGTGGGAGCAGGTCACATATATGCGCGTTGCTTGTCGGTGACGGACCCACAATTGCTGGGTCAGTACGCGATGTGCACTAGCTCCGGACGTGTGATACAAAGAGCGTATTATGACGCCACTGTTCATCACACGCTCCCATGAAGCGTTCATTTTAGATTATGGACATGCAGGATTCAACAAAAGTAAGAGTAGGCATACTTCTAATTTAAAATCTTTTTGCTAAACGACAAATGAAATAATCTTTATATGAAAGTCAGACGGGTCTTTTTTTGCCATTTTATGTATGCATGTAAAAATGCTGATTTTGTGTATCTTGTCTTCGATGAAAGAGATTCAACCATGATGCACTGTGGTTCATCAAGAATTAACAACTCTGCACAAGACACGTCCGGATATTTCTATCAAGCTCTGGAAGCTAAAGCCACTCTCGCGAGATAAAAATATGCAGTTGCGCGGATGCATCATTAATTCCTGATGAAGCACTATTCATCATGGTTGACTCCCTAAATGCATGATGCAATAAAGCATGTAAACTAATGGGTGTGGTTTCATTTCATTAAGTATAATCAGCCAATAGACTTCATACCTCTAAACATGCTATTAGGATTAAACATGCCAAAAGGAGAGGACACCTTTGGGTGGTCAATTATCATTCTAGCTATTTCCAGCAATTGATGCAAGTAAATCCAACAGACACTGCACTGTGCGTGTGTGTGTTGAAGATAAACGTGTACACTTTACCGCAAATGGTTAAGCTATACTTTGTTTATAACCAAATAGGCAAGACTCTTCACACTGCCAACTGATATAGAATAGTGCGGGTGCAACTACAAGCAACACTACCACAACAGATGCAGTGCGTGATGTACATGCGGCGCACACTTGTGGCAAGAAGCGCACATGTAAAACCAAATTACTTTCACGCGCGGATAAATAAAAGCGGAATAATTGTTGCCTATTAGGTGATGAACAAAGTATACAAAACAAAAAGGTAGATGCTTTGACTTGCACTTATTTAAGGGGTGAAATCCTATAATCACCTTGCGTACAGTGCCACTTGACATAACAGAAAATCAATTTTATTTCATTTGAAATATTTCACTTTAAATGTAATAAATTTTAATCAAAATGTTATTTTAAGACATAATATAACAAAAATTACAAATTAATGAAATATGGAATATTTCTTTTAAAAAAAAATCAGATTTTTTCTATCATGCCACGTTAAGGGCTTCACAATAGACCTTTTCAAAAACAAATTTTACCGCACACGATGACCCCAATAAGTGTCCTAACGGGTCATCACCAGCAACTGTTAGGCGCAGCACTTGAGCATATTTCGCTTTTGCGTAATGCACTTTACTGGCAAGCACTTGTGAATGTATGCGAGCATGTAAGAATGGTCATGTACATTGTATTTTGCTCCTAACATTTCCGATGTTCATTCAAAAAGGTCTATTGTATTACGCTATGCACAGCAAATCATGCTGACATTTGACTGCACTCCTGCAGAACATTACACATACTACTGGAGATTTAAGAAATAAAGGATAAGAAAGTTCATGTTTATGCAAGAATAATGTGTCCGAGGCAAGTAAAAACATGAATAATGGACGAGGAGAAGCCGAGACCCATTATTCAAATGTTTTTACTGCCGAGGACCATTTATTCGGCATAAACATGGACATCACACCCTTTATTTCTATTCTACTACCTTAAGAAAATAAAATAGTCTTATCTTCGCATAAATATTTGCGTGTGCGCCTATAGCAGTGGTGGCACGCGCCAAAAAGAGCATGCGTTTTGCATCACGCATTCTTGCGTAATCGCGACCGATTATTGCCGAATAATGGGCAGTAAACTAACCAATCAAGAGCGCCCTTTTGAATAATGGGCAGTAGAGGTAATAGAATAGAATTTATGGTTCTCACCCCATGACTATGGTCAAAGCTGCCCCTGATAAATCATTAACTATACAAGTAGCCAACTAAACTATTGCCTTCTAATTAATTCAACCTTTCTTTTTAGCTTTGCATTTTGCTTAACAGTAATAAAGAGTAAATAATAAAAATGGTTTCGGTGGGAGGAGCAGAAATACAACTTTTTTTACACAACCCACGCATCAAAATCACTCATCTCAGTACACATTCTATCGTACAAGTGTAGAACCTCTTTTGGTTGCAGCACATTTCCAATATACATGTCCCAAAAAATAGTGAAGGAATTTGGTGTATTAAAAATATGCTATACATTTTTAAGTTTTTATAAGGTGATGTGGGTAAACTGCATTAGATGCACTCTAGGGTGAATATAAAAGCTACAAATCTGTGCTATTTCCTCTCTTGATATGCCGATGCACTAACTTCACATACAGCATTCACCTTTGGTGTTAAATTGATATCTTCAGTGGCTTTAACAGTCATTCAACAGACAAATGGTACTGGTTTGCACATCACAGATTAAAAAACTAAAAATTCTAGAAAATATTCACCCTCTATTTATATCAATGTAAAAAAAGATCTCATATACCAAGTACTATATACCTATTAGACTACTGCTACTTATCCTTTGTTACTAATACATTTGTGTCACCCTCGGACTCTGTGGCAGTATATGACGGTGGTTCCCCTCCCTTCGGTGGAGGGAGGTGTACTTCTGGCATAGGCTCCATCGATGCAGTTATGCCTCCCTCGGGAGGACCGGTTTTCTCGGGCAGTGGAACTGCGACGTCATTGGTGGGCAGTCCAGTTTTCTCTGGTGCGCCACCGACTGCTTGTAGTTGAGGAACCGATGTCTCGTACACTGGATTCTGAAAGCCCGGTTGGTGGTCACCGTTAGCATACTCGTTCTGGGCAAAGATGACAATAACAAAATAATTTAGAAAATCTCACACAGAAGCTTAGTTCTAATTATTACACTCAAAATACTTAAACGGACATGTTAAAACAGGATACTCCTCTAAGCAAGTTAACATTTGTAACAATTGCTTACTCAGGAAAAAAAAGGTCTGTTTTAGTATGGAGCCAAAAACCTAAATGCATTTTTTATTTTTTTAAAAGGAATTTCCCCAGAAATGCCTCAAATCACACCAAATAGCAAGTCAAAACAATTGCAAACCACATTTTACTGTAAAATTATTAGATTATAAAAAATTGAAAAAATATTGATTTGGGATCACATTTGTTTTAATAATTAAAATTTTTTATTTGAGACATTTTTTGTCAACTAGATGAAAATAAAATGCAGTTAAATGTCTCAAACACTCAAAATATGAGTGGCCCACTGGAAACCAACTTTTTTGGGTGCCTAATCAACAAATGTAACACCACCAACAAATCAATGCAAAAGTCAAATCAAATCTCCTAGACTTACCCCTGTTGTCCCGTTAGATGAATCGGGCATGGGCCCAGGCAGATCTATATTGGTGCCTCCTCTGTATGTCACTGGTGTCTCACCGTCTTCTTTCATGCTGGAATGAAAAACAAAGACTGGTATAAAATTTGTTAAATTTTCGAACCAGAGCTGTGTAACCTCTCTTCTATCATAACACATTGACCTCTGCCATTGTCATGATTAAGGAGTTTCAGGACATTTTGTTATGGTAGCAGTATGAGCTATGATGTCCTGGATAGATATTTGTTGGAAATTTCAGTGAGGTATCAGTAATGATATAGCATGCATGCCAATTTTGTTCAAAAATGTTAATCTTAAGCTACTTTTTTTAAAATTAAAATTAAGTCAATTTCCCAAAGACTTGTCAGGAAATGCTTTTGGCATGATGTAAAATATTCTAAAACTGCACAATTTGGTAACAAGGATCCAAAAGTATTGATTATCTGTATTTTAGCCTAAAATGTCCCCATTACCTTGATTAGCAGAAACTCAGTTTTAGTCCAATTTTTTTCAAATGAAATGGTTGTATACCCCCTTATGAACAGATAAACACATGCATCTTCAGATTTCTATTGGGTGTGTGCATGTCTGTGCGCACGGTGCACCTGTGAGCATGTCTGTGTGGTTAAAGCATTTTCTAGACCACAAATATAAGTGGATGTGGAATCTGTCAGTGTAGCAGTGTGAAACTGAGGTAAACAACTACTTGATAATCCTTTCAAAAGCTAGCACAAACTTTGTGCACTAGTGCATAACACCAGGGAAAGATGAATAATTATTCATCCTTGTCTACCTGGAAAAAAAAGTAGTTTAAATTTTAAAACATGCATATTATTGATTTTGTTTACAACCAAACCTTTTAAGTGACACACATTGTAGTAAGTAAGGGTACACCAAATCTGTGATAAAAAATCAATGTGCAACCAAAAAATACAAACCACTTGAAAGTTTGTGTTACTTACGCCATACCATGAATTGTAACAGATTGGTGTTTTGGCCCATTAAAACTGATCCACAGACCAGGTTGTTCATCTGTATGTAAACTATTCCAATAAACAGGCCACAAAAACACATTTTATAGTTGGGTATTGTTCAGTATTGACTTTTTCTTTATCATAAAACCTGCACATTTCAAGTTGATTCACAGTCAGATGCAAAAATACAAAAACTACAGTGTAATTGCCTTTGTACTTATTCTATGACTGTTTTTCACACAAAGTAAAGGATCAAATTTATGACTCATCAGCACTTTTGAAGCCTAAACAAAGCCGTTTTATAATTGCAGGTCACACATGTCCAATTCACCTACAACGTTCCATATTAAAAAGATTTAACAAGGTTAATTCTATTTTTGATGAAAGCTTTTGGAAGAATTTCTAATGGGGGTCAACGGGGAATTTTGTGTTGCCAATATAGATAGCCATTTTTATAGAATATGGCTTGTCACCTTTCTTTGCTTCTTCATAGAAACCGTGAATTTTGTGGAAAAAAAATTAAACCTCTAATCAATTATAGTCAACTGCAGATGCAAATAATGAACAGGTTTATCAATATAGTGTTGCATATATATTATTCAAGTTGCTGAGTGTGAGGTGTATCCGGCCACCTGTTGACAGGGACAAAACAGGATTTAAAACTGGTCTAACTAACTAACTTATAGAGATGAGAGTATTTGACACCAAAAAAAAAAAATCATCCAAAAACCAGCATATTTCATACACTAAAATACAACTGAATTACAGTATATGCTTGTCAATCTTATGCAGTGAGAGCGCCTATGCCCAGCTGTGTTCAGGAATGGGACCACATAATTTTAAAGGTGTATTTTGCGATACCAACACCTCATTCTTGTTTTACGATTCACTAGATATCCACGAGAAAAGCTCATTTCCAAAATTTCAGTAGATTCGGACACTGGTTTTGTGTTATATGCAAATGTTTGCATCACGCTCCCCCATAGACTACTGAGTTGTAATTTCTGTCTGTTTACAGGCAGAAAATACAAAATTACTAATTTCTTCAAGAGTAGATCAATTTGCACATAGGATTTGGCACACATAACCAACGGTTCAGATGATATTAAAAAATCAACTCTTTTGAGCCAAGGCGGGGGACGCGGCTGTGGATCACGAAATGCCACTCGATCTATGTCGGTCACATTCCTGAACACAACGGGGCATGGGCACTCTCACTGCATTACTGCATCCGCATAAGCATGCACCCGGTTTTATAAACCTCGTAATTAATACCAAGATTAAGAAGCAGTTGTTACCTGTACTTAGATCGGCGTCGAATGTAGTAGAAGAGCAAGGCACTAACTGCCACTATAACAATGATGATGATAATAAAGATACCTGCAATAGCCCCACCACCTGTTAACAAAAATAAAAATAGTTAGCATTGATGAATATCATTGGTCTACTTTGAGGTTTGAACCAAGGGTGTGAGTTACTACAGTACACATTAAAGAGGAAACTGCTCTTCAAACACTGAAGCATAAGGCTCAAAATGTTTGCAACTTACCCACTTTAGATCCAGTTTGAGCTGAACTTTTACTTTCACATCTGGGGCCAAAGTAACCTTTTGCACACCTATTGAGGCAGATAAGTAAAAAACAGATATTAATGAAAGCTGTGTTTGTTTGCCCCTTTCACATATGCAAAGCACCTTTGCTGATGATATCATAAATGTCATCTTGGGGTTTTAAAGGTGCATTTTGTGATTCTAGCACATTTTTTTAAATTTATGGTTTGCCAGAAATCCATGAGAAAAGCTGATTTCCAAAATTTCACTTGATTCTGATCTTGCAGTTTGGCACATGAGTGCTGGTATCACAGGGTGTGAGAAAATATCAAATTGCAAACTTCTTATAGGCATGACTGAGATTAAACACACATACATTACTAAGGCTATTGACATAAAATTTCAACTCTTTTTAGGCAAGTTGGGGGAGGAAGGTTGTGGACTACAAGGATGTGGATCAAAATGCCCCTTGAAGTGCATTACAATAAATGTGAAAGGGCTGAATGACAAAGGAAAACAAGGCTAGTCCTAGAGGATAAAGATTGGACAATTTTCCATTTTGTCCTAACATACAAATTTGACAAATTCACTGTGTACTACCATATACTCATCCACCAATGACAAAGTTCACTGAGATTCACATACATATATTGAGAAGAACTTGACTGTATTCTGGGTATCTTAAATCATCTAAAACCAGGGGGTATATTTTCCAAATACACAGACGAAGGAAAATAGTGAACTGTGCCATGGGAATTGAGACTATCTTGGGCTGAGTGAAAAGCTATAATATGCTCATCTAACAAGGCCAAATTTCACGTAGGCTGTACATGTATATGCTTTATACATGATTAAATGGGGTCTTCAGGAAATCATAAAATCATACTAAAAAAACTAGTGTATTGCTGAGTCCAATGTGAAGTGAAATGCTGAAACTGTGCCATGGAAATGGGAGGGAAAATTTTTTTTTTTAAAATCTTGGCGATAAGTGAAGTTAAAATCTGTCATATACCAAGCAATGCCATGGTATATACTTTATAAGCTTTATACATTAACTTTGTTTTCTGGTTATCCTAAAATCCATAAAACAAAAACCAGGGGGGGTATTTGTAAATACACTGGAATAGAAGCTGTGAACTGGCCTTGTAGTTTCAATTGTGTCTTGTGATGCAGAGTACGTCAAGTTGCTGCTATTCAAATGTGCTATTTAAGTTCACAAATTTACATTTGGGGCATATTCAATACAAAGGGTGTCGTAAAAGGCAAGTGGAAATTGAGTTGGCTGTGAATCAAAAACGGTTGTCAATGATAATTAAAAACACATTGAAAGCCTTATAAAATGAAAACAATTTACAGCTTTTGGGTAATTGTCATAACTTGCACAAAATTCTAACACAAACGGAGTTCAGCAATTCCATTTTGAATGGTGCCAAAATAAGACCCTGTACAAAAGTTATTGGAAATTGAAACCACAAAATATTTTGTAATATATCAAAAATTGCTGCACTTTGGGAGGAAAATTCTGATCGCTACATTGTTTCTTTAATAATCATTTTAGAACAAAATCTACCCTGGACACAATGCCGATAACCGTAGTAAAATTTGCAACTATCACCTTTCTTTTCCCCGCATTTAACAGAAATGAGACCGTGTATATCAGGATTTAATGATAAAGATTATTGAAGAAATGTTAGCAACAAAGCAAGTTGCACCTATTATCTTTAGGTTTGGTCACAAATAACGACGTCTTTAAAAGGCAATAAGGCAATTAATCAACCCTCTGGGCACTACCTGCTTATCTACCACAACCATTTGGTACTTGGCAGGTAATCTAATGTAATGAGCCAAATCAGAGATACTTTAAAGGAGAAACCCGTACACGAATTATATATGAAAACACTAGCATATAAAATAATTATTGACCACATATCGAGTGGTTCATAGAAAGAAAACGGACTTATTACCCTAACAATGAATTAAAACCATTTAGTCGACCATGTGCTATTTAAAAATCGCGCTAGTGTAAACCGTGTATGCGATACGACCGGCACGTTTATTAGGTATACATGCCATTGGGAAATACACATTATGAAAACTATCATGTGTGAAGATGCCAATGACGCTACTGGCCGTCGTTATCGCCATAAACACAAATAAATTATCCCATATACAGTAGCGCGAATTCAAATAGCATGGTCAGACAAAATGCTTTTAATCGTTTGTATGGTTAGAGAAATAGTTTTCTAGAAAACAATTCCATATGTGTGCAAGAATTGTTTTGATAGCATGATATAAGGTTAGTGATTCTTGATACAGTTCTCCTTTAAGAATGGTGGTATGGTTTACACACAATATGAAGCACTAACTTGATTACTCAGAGCGCTATCTCATGTTGTGAACTGCAATGAGCCAACTCAGACAGACTATTTTGGGTGGTAGGAACAGGGGTTAATTAGCCTTCTGTTTTTTATTCATGGACGTGATGTTATAGCACCTCTCCCTGACACCTGGAAAGCAGAGCTTTATTGAAGCTATATATTTTCGTGTTTGTCTTTATTTTCTGGGATATTTTTGACAATTATCCTGTGAAGGTGACATTGATGGAATTATACAGTGTAGGCACCACAAGTATGCATTGTGGTTCAACCCATGATACCAGAGTCTGGCACCAATGTTGTCATTAATTATGTACTGACAGGCATACACATGGTTATGAAAAGGCTTGTCCCAGAGATGGATTGAGAATGCCAAGATGGGCCCAAAAACTCAATACATGGCAATAATAATTGTGTTGTTGTTGTAAGAATATTTTCAAGTTTTGGGTCCCAGATGTGATGTAATTACTAAATTCAGGGGTTTTTAATATTTTTACATACTTGATTTTCTGGCTAATCCATCTCTTATTTTGCTTTGCATGTTATGAAAGCAGAGGTACTTACACTTCTTTAAATATGTGCCGGCAGGTATTCTGTAAATATCCAATACCCAAATATTGGCAAATTTTTCCCCAAAACCATGATTTCAATAAAGAAACATGGTTATTGGGGAAAATGCCCATATCTTTAGTTTTGGATATTTACACAATAACCGCAGCATAGGTGTTATTGAAATGCAAATATTAAATTATTTTGTGATTACGTTACATCTGGGGACCAGAAACTTATGAAACTATTAGTTTGCACTTATTTTATCAGGACCATGTATTGCCACAAAGGTGCAATCCAACCCACGGATCATGCACAACTTGCTAATGTGGTTGATATTCATTATCTTTCCATTGGATATTTTTTCATCATATTCTTTTGAAGCAATCAAGCGCAAAGGATATAAAACTGTTGTGTAAGGATATTTACACGAAATGCATTCAAATTTGCTAGCGCTCAATTACATAGCACAGGGGAATGTATTTTGTTTCGATTTGCCATGGAAGTTCCATGCGTTGGCAGTTCCTGGTTCCGATGGCGCTGTGTATGATGGGAAGGTTTCTGAGATACTGTTGCGCCAGACTGTGGCATCACGTTTGTTAAGATTTATAAGATATAGTGCGTCAAATCTAAAATTGCCTGTCATCCAAGAAAAGAACATACAATAACACAAGGAAAGACTATTTTGCTTGTTCATCTGCAAGATCATAAAGCTTAAAAATTAGTAGCTATTAGTGTATAATGATGGTCACAGCAAGCTGTTGGTAATTATTAAGCGTCATCTAGTTGATTTTCCCAGCACCGGCATCATGAAGAAGTCACCTTTAAAAAAAAGCAAATACTATGTATTGGATACACCGTAGGTGGGAAGATGCCCCAAACCTGCCCCTGTGTGACCGTGAACACCAAGATATTGACACAGTACACACAAAGTGAAAGACTAGTGTCAAGCTTGGTAATTTACTCACAAACATATGTTCCCCCAGTCACAGGTACCACCATTAAGACACTGGCATGGATTATCAGTTGGCCCACCAGTACTGGAGATCCATTGGAACAACACAATAATATTGTTAACATGCTCCTTAAAGTTTGCACTTGCTCACATGTTTAGTTAAAGGTGCAACGAGAGTCCTCCAAAAAAAACATTTGCGCTGACTAAAAAAATTTAAAAAAATTCTGAGTTGCATGGTCTAGAGTATTTCTATCAAAAATATCCCCACTGAAAAGGATTAGGCTGAGAACGGCTTCTTTGTTACAAAAATTGAAATTTCTAATTTCATGTAGGAGCAAATAGGAAAATTCAGCCTCGGTTTTTATTGAAATATCAGCATATACTCATCACCTGTTGTTTCATTTTAAGTTATTTCTGTAACCAAATAAAGGGTAAGGGATCTATTGATGTCTAATCTATATGAAATCGCTACATATCACAGAAAATATGGACGACTTGAAATCTCTTGTTGCACTTTAAGGAATGAGGTAAAGTGGATAGGAAGGGATAGGAAGGTAATATGGAGGGAGTTGGGGGGGTTGAGGGTTGGTGTTTGTGTGGCCATATTGGGTATCCAATTACAACGAGGAGATGTAATATTTACCATGGTCAATTTTTTTGAGGTATAATCAACAAGGTTTCAAAAAGTGTTGAATCTGAAGATATCAGTCATATTTTCTACAGACAATGCATAAATTTCGAGACCCTTGTCTAACAAAAAACAGGCATTCACTATTGCAGCATTCCAAATATATAATACTTACACCAGATCTGCAGTTTGGAAACCCTGTTAATATTTAAACACTGTATATTTACAAAATCTACTACGAACAGCTAATTTAAACAAAGTTCTAAGAAATCTGAACAATATCGGCAAAATATTAAGCTATCAGAAGATATTTTGAAGTACTTACTTGCAATTTCCATCTTCATCTGGCTGGCCACCATTCTGGCATGGTCCTGTAGAGGGCAAAGGTCGTGGCTCTTCCTTAACTGCAAGGTGAAACAAAATGCAGATACATTTGTGCAAGTATGCTAAAATAACATTTTGTATAAAATATACTTCAAAAATGATGACAGTAAAGAGGTGGAAAGAGCAATGACATCAAGTTTGTATTGTCCAATTTCCTTTTATCTTTAGGGTTAGTGTACTGGAGTTGGAGGGATACATTAATGTCTCTTCATTGAGGCATTTACTAAATACCTTTAAAGTGATAAGTAGCAGTAATGCAAGCAGATTAAAAATGTAAAAATATATAAATCAGACAAGCATGTACAATTCCATTAAAATATGTTTTTTTTAAAATCACTAAATAGGTAAAATAGGACTTTTCAAACCACTTATCCTGCTTTCGTGATCTCAAATGACCTTTGATTTGAGTATGTGACCTCCAACCCTATCATCAGATGGAGGTGTCTATGTCAATGACCTTAGCAACCAATTTTATTTGTCTTGAAGTGATATAATTACCCAAAGTGCACTTTGAAAGTCCATTCATGCAACATACTCAAACTTCCATAAAACATGGCAAATCAAGGCTATCACAACATGTGCTTTCATACTGGTGTAAGAGACTGGTTGTTTACATTCAAAAATGATAAATTATTTTAGTTTAAATTCAAGGCAGAAATATCACCAATTTTGCAATCTTTCACATTTCTGAAAAGTTACTCAATCTTCAAATATATTTCTTTAATACCAAGATAGACAAAAAAACTACCATTTTACTGGCTAACCATATATTAGCATAGTAGTGAATAGAGCATTGAAATATGCATTATTGCTTCTACCATCAAAACAACCAGTTTGTTTCCCATGAAACCTGGTGGCAAGCGTTTTGTAAGTACCAGGCACTCATCAAGTAGAGAACACGATACTCTTAAACTTAACTCAGAACAATAAAGTGCTATAGGAAATTGGATAATCCTTACCTCCTCTACATACTGATGTGCTGCCTGTTTGGAAGATGTCATTGTCCGGGCAGGAGCAGGAATAACCCTTAGTTACTCTATTCCCCGTTTTTGTTGGAATGAGGAGACAGAGATGGCTGCATGGGCTGTCTTTGCATGGATTCTCCACTGTAACAAAAAAGGAGGAAGGTTTCACCAGTGTGATTAGATTTGTGATGCATTCCCAATCTGTTAAACAGTAACTTAGCCTTTCATCAAGGCTTTGCTTATTTTTTAGGGATCAAGTATGTTACAGAGTGGTTCATCACAATTCAACAATGATGCCTCAGTGCAATACCTGTAAACCATATTAACATTATCACACACAAAGCAAGAAATAAAATACATGGCAAGCCACGTATATCATCAGTGTTGATTTTGAATCCCTTTCAACAACAATCCTTTTTAAAACTTATTAAATCGTGTATAGAGGCCATATTATTCTCACTATAAATTTAAATACTAAATGTTCATTCAACAGAATCTTTTCTCATAATATATCTTATCAAAATCTAAGTCAAAAGCTAGTTTGTTATGTTGTGTGGCTTTGGCAGTTTGCACAAGGTACGTTTGCACGACTCCTGATTCCAAATTGACAAACAGTCGCTGACTTAAGCGTATCAGCATAAAAGCACTTCCACTTCCGTGACAACTGTGCTGGCATAACGTGCTAATTTTGCATATCACTGTGGGTTGATAATGATTTCATCAATGGTGCACTCCTGTACAAGGAGATACGGTGAAGTTGTTTGAAAGTTTGGTACATTGTCCTTGGTAAAGCATGAATATTGTTTTAAATGAGCAAGACTTTTTTTTTTTTGTTATAACCTTAACAATTTCAGTGGAAATGTCTCATATTATTCATAAAAATATTTTTACAAATTAATGGTATGTCAGGTAACACCAATACCATTCGTGTAGGTCCAGCCTATATCTGGTGCCTAAGGCTCAATGATACAGGATACATAATGTATTCTGTACTGCTTAATAACTATTCAAAAACACATTTGTTTTATCAAATCATCTAACTGAAGCCTGATTTCCTTTCAATGTTGACTGAAACATATGCATTCCTTTCTGATAAGTGGAATGCCAAAATACCCTATTTTATCACCCCTAAAGAGAAATGGTCTCGACAAGTGACCCCAGGTACACCCTGTTAAGCCATTACCCTTCCCCAGTTCCGTTTTGGCTCAAAGCCACACGGACGATGCACATTCAAATGTTGTGGGCGGGCCTGGAAGCGGAAAGGAAAGGAAATCAGGCTTTCAGTTAGATGATTTATAAACATAATGTGTTTTTGAATACTCATTACACTGAACTGATTTCCTTTACACCATGTTGACTGAAATATACGCATTAACCCCCGTTGATGAATATTTTCAATCAACACCAGACTACACCCTCATTCGGAGGTGGAACATGAATATTTCAGAGAGCAGCCATAGGATGCCGTCAAAGGTAGACCAAAAACGTTGAAAAACACATGGAATCTAGATTCTAAAAGTCAGGAAGCATAACTCACCTAGATAGTGGAGTACACCAGGGGTGAGTAAGATGAACCTCAGCCTTTATAATGTGATTAAAAGACCCTGCCAAATTGTTTTTGTAGGATAGCCAGAGCCGCGAATCCCGCAGAGAAACCCAAGCCTAAGGACTAGGCTGAGAGGAAGAGCTTCCGCAGAGACTGGAGTGCGACGTAGGCCCCTGGACAAAGGGCCCGAAGCAACCCGCGCTGCAAAGGGCGGAGAAAGCCTCACAGCCTTGCGACAACTGAGGATCTTGGAGGGAACCAGAGAGCGCAAGGCGGACCCGCTTAAAGACGCGGGGCAAAGAAGGCTAACCCCAAAAAACGGATGAGCGGGCCCCCTAGAGAGGGGGTCCGATCAGAGCACCAAAGAAGAACCCCGCGGAGAGAGGCCCGTGGGAGATAAAGGTTGAGAGACTGAAAGAAGGCTAAGGCCCCAGCCCCATGGGGGCTGAGGAGAAAAGTCCGACCTTACCCGTCGGAAGAAGCTACAAAATGAGAAGGAAATCTCCGATCTAATCCAGCCGGAAAGGGGACCCGAAAGAAGTAATACAGGCGAGGGCTAGAGCGCCCGCACCCAAGGACGATTGGGGTCTTCGCCGAGACTCGCCGATCGAACTCAGACCCCAAGAGGTAACTAGCTTTCGGTCAGAAACGGACGCCTTGAAGGAGTCAATGGAACGAACCAACGTCACCAA